>CM030179.1:1645023-1837523 GCA_017639675.1 Aplochiton taeniatus | reverse complement strand
GGTCGCTAATGACTTTTGGAAAAACGTAGCCCATGTTGATGTAAGATATTTTTGAAGGGGTTACGTTTTTCTCCCTAGCTAGCTGTTCAGGATAAGAGTTGAGAGAACCCATGTAGGAACAGTACTCCGCCGGGAGGGAGAAACGGCACGGACCGCCCGGAGAAACATCTGGTCGGGTTTATTCTGGCCCAGAAGAACAGTGTTTTTCACTTCCACCCCTTTACTGTAGCTCACAACGCCCTCACAGCTCACCCCAGCGAAAAAAAAAGTGGTTTTGGTCTTTCGTAATATTCCGGCTGTGTTTAGAGAAACTGTGGAGCATAATTGGATTCCAGCTATGGCTGGGGACCTGCCATGCATGAGGTGGTCCTGGGTGTGTGGAGGAAAATATAGTGACTCATTTTGGGTCTCACAAGTTTAGGTTACAATGCCAACCCCTTTTAAGTGTGCTCAATGCTTAGCAAAGTTAACATGCAGCTTCAATGCAAATCACCAAGCAAACGGCTTTGACTTGCTAAAAGGGCTTTGCTTAATGTTCATCATAAATGTTATGACACTACATGCATATTAAAGCATACAGCAACAACTGCTTCAGAATCTGTGTGTACCGAGCAAATGAAGGCTTGAAAGCCGAATGGTTTATCTTGTTGCCGGGAAGCCTTTGTGATGTCACCTAGTGAACATGAGCAGAACTATGGTGTTCCGGAAGGTTTTCGTGCATAAATAAAGTGAAATGCACCAAGTGATATTCTGCTCTCTTGCTTTCCTGGCCATTTGAAGCTAGTTAGTTAGGCAGTTAGGTAGTTGTTAGGCAGTTAGGTAGTTAGAGAAACAGAAAAATGACAGGTAGATTAGAGGAGCTTTGCAAGGAGCTTTCCTGTCCTGTGTGCCTGGACCTCTTCACCTCTCCTGTGATCGAGCTGCAGTGTGGCCACAACTACTGCAGGAAGTGCATCAAACAGACGCTGGACGCTCAGAAATGCAACAAGACCAACGCTCAGTTTGTCTGTCCAATGTGCAGAAAGGTACGTGGGAGAACAATGTTAGCTATGATCATCTCTGCGTATTGTAACATGTTTATTGTTTTTAGTCTTCTTTTGTTGTCTTAACTGGTATATATGCTGTCATTGTCTGTCTTTTAAACAGGGCAAGGCTTGAAAAGAGACATTGTCTCAGTCAGTCCCCCCCCTGTGTAAATAAATAATATTAATAATAATCACAATCAGTTACATTTTTGAGCTTTTAACCTGCGTTTCAAAAGGTTTTCGTCCTGGGCCCGAAAGGATTCAACGGGATGAAGAGAAACATGTTTGCCGAGAACGTTGTGGATAAAATCAAAGTGGAGCTAGCGAAGGAGGAGGCTGAGGACTTAGAAACCTCCATGGGTCACATGTGTCAGGAGCACAAGGAAGAGATCTCTCTGGTAGGTCGCCATCTCTCTAACCCCTGCTCTCCAGCACAGATTAATTCATGTCCAATGTTCCAGTGGAAGAGGTGGACGCACTGTCCTATAAATAACTTTATTTATTTTTGTGGTGCTTAAACCCAATGATATATGTTGAAAAATATAACATCCAAGAATACAAGGTAGCACTCACCCACTGGGGAAAAAAACACACAGGGACAATGGCTCAATTTCACTAGTTTTCTTTGGCCAAATAAAACAGGTGAAATTGAGGCATCGTCCCTGCGTTTTTTTTTCAAAGTGGGTGAGTACTGTCATGTCTAATGTCCCTTGTCCTAATGGAAATCACAAATGAAAAAATATATATATAATAAGTTAATACACTGATTTAATAAGGAGCAAAAATATAACCGATTTGCATTAAACAAGTCAAATTTGTTTGAATATTGCTGACCTCTGGGTTGCTGGTTTCTTCAGATATGTCTGGAGGACAACAGCCTCATCTGCCAGTCCTGCAAGCTCTTTGGCAAACACAGCACTCACCCCGTGGGGAAGCAGTCTGTCGTCTACGAGGAGAGGAAAGCCTCCTTCGTCAAGGCCATGAAGAGTCTGCAAGGCAAACAGGAGGCCAACGCCAGGACCATCGACCACCTGGACCAGCAGAAAGCGGACTTCTGCCGCACCTCCAAGGACATCGAGGGGTTCCTTCTGAAAATACGGGACGCCATGGTCTGGCAGGTTCACGCCAAGACCTCGGAGATGATCACATGTGTCAAGAAGGATTGCAACGACAGGTAGGCAGGCCTGCTGGCGGTCCAGCATAGAGCTTCAAGGACTAGAACAGGCATCAGATTACAACTTTCAGGGCACTCTTATAGGAAGCACATAGCATTAGAATAGTAGAATGGGGATGCCCCAGTGGCCTATTGGGTTAAAGCGCTGACCACTAAGGCTAGTCCTTAACACAGCGGCACGGGTTAAGGTGCCTACCACTAAGGCTAGTCCTTAACACAGCGGCACGGGTTAAGGTGCCTACCACTAAGGCTAGTCCTTAACACAGCGGCACGGGTTAAGGTGCCTACCACTAAGGCTAGTCCTTAACGCAGCGGCACGGGTTCAATTCCGGCCTGGGCCATGCTGCATGTCCTCCCCTCTCTCTCTCCCACATTTCCTGTCAACCCACTGTCCTGTCTCAATAACGTAACAACATTTCCCCCAAAAAATATATCTTGAAAAAAAAGATGATAGTAGAAAGGACCCACTGATTTAATTTAAGTTTGGTGAGTTACCAATAGTTAGGCTGAGGCCAAGACATACTTTTCTTTTAGTCACACAACAACTTATTAATATCAATAGTTATAGTACAGATTTGAGTTAATATGGACAATATTTTTCTGGAGCCACTCTAGTTAATTACTAGCTCATTTAAAAAATGTTTGAGTTGAAAGAACCTTTATAATATTATTAGTAAATGTTCAGTGTTGTGAGGTTCTTGTCTCTAACAAACACTTAGAAGAGACATCTTTACCTATTCATGGAGTTAGAGTTATGCAACTTTGTAAGTTAATCATCCAAAACTCAAAAAATAAAAGATGTTGGATTTAATAGTAGGCACTATTAGCTATAGATGACAATAGCCAATAGCTATATAGACAATAGCTATAGATGGTTATCCCCCAAAAAGTGATGTAAGTATTATTACTGTTATGTAAGAGAGGAACGACAGACTCTGTCAAAGCCTCTGCTTTGTCATATTTTAATCAATGTTTAAATCCATGTTTAAATCCATGTTTAAATCCATGTTTAAATCCATGTTTTAATCCATATTTTAATCCATGTTTAAATCGATGTTTAAATCCATGCTTAAATCCATGTTTTATTCCATGTTTTAATCCATGCTTAAATCCATGTTTTAATCCATGTTTTAATCCATGTTTTAATCCATGTTTAAATCCATGTTTTAATCCATGTTTAAATCCATGTTTTAATCCATGTTTTAATCCATGTTTAAATCCATGTTTAAATCCATGTTTAAATCCATGCTTAAATCCATGTTTTAATCCATATTTTAATCCATGTTTTAATCCATGTTTAAATCCATGTTTTAATCCATGTTTTAATCCATGTTTTAATCCATGTTTAAATCCATGTTTAAATCCATGTTTAAATCCATGTTTTATTCCATGTTTTAATCCATGTTTAAATCCATGTTTTAATCCATGTTTTAATCCATGTTTTATTCCATGTTTTAATCCATGTTTTATTCCATGTTTTATTCCATGTTTTAATCCATGTTTAAATTGATGTTTAAATCGATGTTTAAATCCATGCTTAAATCCATGTTTTATTCCATGTTTTAATCCATGTTTTAATCCATGCTTAAATCCATGTTTTAATCCATGTTTTAATCCATGTTTAAATCCATGTTTTAATCCATGTTTAAATCCATGTTTTAATCCATGTTTAAATCCATGTTTAAATCCATGTTTAAATCCATGTTTAAATCCATGCTTAAATCCATGTTTTAATCCATGTTTTAATCCATGTTTTAATCCATGTTTAAATCCATGTTTTATTCCATGTTTTAATCCATGTTTTAATCCATGTTTAAATCCATGTTTAAATCCATGTTTAAATCCATGTTTAAATCCATGTTTAAATCCATGTTTAAATCCATGTTTTAATCCATGTTTTAATCCATGTTTAAATCCATGTTTTATTCCATGTTTTATTCCACGTTTTAATCCACGTTTTAATCCATGTTTAAATCCATGTTTTATTCCATGTTTTAATCCATGTTTAAATCCATGTTTTATTCCATGTTTTAATCCATGTTTAAATCCATGTTTTATTCCATGTTTTAATCCATGTTTTATTCCATGTTTAAATCCATGTTTAAATCCATGTTTTATCGACCGTGTGGTTTTGTCACTTCTTTTCCTAACTTCTTCCAGTCAGACAAACACAAATCGCTGCAAAAGAAGATCCCACACACACCAAGAAAGTATTTTTTGAAAAAAAATAACAACGCCTGTCCAAACTCTTATCTGTACCCATGGAATAAAATTGTAAATGAGTAGGCCTACTACAGGTCATATACCTTTTATGTGATCATATTTATTTAGATATATTTTGTGGTCTCCTTGTCTCCCAGATGTAATAATCTTATTTAACCCTTTCTTATTGTTGTGGTCACCTTGTCTCCCAGATGTAATAATCCTATTTAACCCTTTCTTATTGTTGTGGTCACCTTGTCTCCCAGATGTAATAATCCTATTTAACCCTTTCTTATTGTTGTGGTCTCCTTGTCTCCCAGATGTAATAATCCTATTTAACCCTTTCTTGTTGTTGTGGTCACCTTGTCTCCCAGATGTAAGAGCCTCCAGGATGGCATTGACGAGCTCCGCGTCCCTGAGCAGGTCCACTCCCAGCTGGCCAAGCACCTCCAGGCCGGCTCTGGCGCCGTGGCCTTCCTCCTGGAGGAGCGCGCCCTGCACCAGAGGGCCGTGGAGGCGCTGCGTTGCGACCCGGCCGGCCGCCAAGCTCCCCCGCTGTCCCTGGCGAGCTACGTCAAGCCTCTGCTGGGCTCCCTGGAGGGCCAGGCGCTGGGCGCCGCCAAGACCAGCCTGCTGGCACGGGTGGCCGGCGACCTCCGGGCGGACTGGTCCGGCGCCAGGGAGCGGGGCGACGTCCAGCACCAGCAGAGCCAGCTGGACGCGGCGCTGGCCAAGACCGGCGCTCGGCTGCTGAAGAAGCAGTGCCAGAAAGTGGTGGCCGTCCACTGGGAGGTAAAGGGCTCTGCCGACGCAGACGGAGAAGGGGAGAAGAAGAAGATGATGGCGTCCGCTCCGCATGCTTCGTCCAAAGCCAAGTAACAGAAGTCCTCTGGGAAAGACCGCGGGAGGAATGCAAAGGAGAGACAGACACTGATTTACCGTCAACAACAGAAGAACAAACGGATAGAGCAACCAAAGTGAACGTATGTCGGAGAAGAATAAAGACATCGTGTTTATCACTTGGGTTTGTAGTCTGTGATTATAGATATAAGGGAATAATGAGGTTACACTTTTCAGTCTGTGTGTGTATGCTGAAACTCACAGTGTGTGTGTGTGTGTGTGTGTGCTCAAAATCACAGTGAGTGTTTGTGTTTGTGTGTGTGTCCGTGTGTGTGTGTCCGTGTGTGTGTGTGTATTATTAGTAGTATTATTCTGATGAGAATAAGGAAGTGGGTTTTGTGGTAACAGCCCATGAGTGTGTGTGTACTTCAGTGGATGGAGTGAGACTGACAGAGTGACTGTGTATGTGTTTATATTGCGTAACAATGTGTGTGTGTGGGAGAGTTTTTGTGAGTGTGTGTGTGTGTGAGAGAGAGAGAGAGAGAGAGAGAGAGAGAGAGAGAGAGAGAGAGAGAGAGAGAGAGAGAGAGAGAGAGAGAGAGAGAGAGAGAG
The DNA here is from genome assembly GCA_017639675.1 of Aplochiton taeniatus. NCBI lineage: Eukaryota > Metazoa > Chordata > Actinopteri > Galaxiiformes > Galaxiidae > Aplochiton > Aplochiton taeniatus. The sequence continues at coordinate 1,831,670 of CM030179.1, read as the reverse complement.
AGAGAGAGAGAGAGAGAGAGAGAGAGAGAGAGAGAGAGAGAGAGAGAGAGAGAGAGAGAGAGAGAGAAAGAGTGGAGGCTGTGAATTAAGGTTCTGTCAGCCACAGGCCCGGATCTCAAACCAACAGACAACCCTCCTAGGACTACTCTACATTTCATATTAACATGGATTAAGACATGATGGATATTGTAACACTGTATCCTGTGTATTTTGAATAAAAGATATGAGAGGAAGGAACTTTATGAACTTTATGAAATGTGTACATGTGTAACAACAACAACATGGAAATCTGTAATGTTTGCTTTCTCTCTATGGGAAAGTGGCCTGCTACTTCTGACCAGACTGTGTTTTATACGAGGGATGGAATTATACTAACAAATAAAAAGGGTTGGAAGTAGTATAAAAACTCTCGTTAAATGCAATACATTAACTCATAACGCAAAATGATGTGCCGTTTCTCTGAGGGGATTTGAGACCTTCGCGTGAGAACGCTGTTGGCCACAGTAAGTGGTTCTCAAACGTAACTGTTTAATTATAAGTTTATGATAAATTTGGTCGAAGTTTCCAAGCAATTTTTGTGGGGTCAGATTTCTTGGTTTTCCTGTTTTTATCTTTGGTGAAATGTCACAACAGGGCCATAAAATATTAATTGGGGAAAAACAGAGGACAGACACATTTATCTTAAAGCTGCAGTATGTAACTTTGAACTTATAGGCAAAAATAGAAAATACGTCTATTTTTTTACGTTTACTACATAGCTCCTGGATCCTATTGATTTAATGATATCCCAGACTTCATTAAATCATATGCTCAGAGACAAGGTGCCATCTATATGAGCGGCCTGGGCGACGTATTCAGCTCTTCAAAAATCTACGGAAGCCCGCCTAATACTAACCAATCAGGAGAGGCAAGGAGGCACAGCTACCTGCCTGTCAATCCCCTCACACGCACTTCAAATTATTGAAGGGAGGGGCCATGGAGAGGGATAGGAGGGACCAAAGACTCAAGACGTTGACATTTTTTTGTGTTTTGATTCAAATTCTTGCTTTTTTTGGCACACTTCTACAGACTTACATACTGCACCTTTAAGATGGAAGTGAGTGTTATCCTATTTCAGTCAGGAAGGTTCTTCTCAAATGACAGAAATAGTTTTCAATTATAGTTTTGACCCAGTTTGATCAAGCCAAACTCATCAGCCCTGTTAAAAAAAAATAAAACTGGTGTCCACAGCAGGTTTGGATTAACAGGTAAATTCATATTTCTATCCTTCACTGTTGCTACTACATTCAATCTAACTCACCCTTAATCTCTGGATTTACAGGTAAATTAATACTTATATTCTTTACTGCTACATTACTCTAATAGGAGAAGGCCTTCTCTTAATCTCTAGATTAACCGGCAAATTGGTATTTCTATTTTTAACTGTTGCTGCATTTAATCTAATAGGAGAAACGTAACTCACTCTTAATCTCGGGATAAACAGGTAAATGAATATTTCTATCATTCACTGTTGCTGCTGAAATCTAACTCCCTCCTAATGTCTGGTATTCTCTTATCTCCTGTCAGACATGTTATCTCTCTCTGCTCTTTACTTTCTTAGAGTACTCTGCCATTATTGACGTAAACTTCATCCCTTTCTTCCCTCTCTCCAACTCGCTTGCAGCCTCCCCCTTAGCCCCTCTTTAGTGGCTGTGTGTGCCATCAGTAGTGGCGCGTCCAGTAAAAGTGTCCTCCAGCTGCTGAACAACAGCTCCCATGATTTATGGTTCCACATATGGTAATAGTTTAGACCTGTCCACAGGAGGTCTGGCAGCGCCAGAGGACACCATATGGGGACCAGAGAGAGCGGGGGAGGGAGACAGAGGGAGGGAGACAGAGAGAGAGAGAGAGAGAGAGAGAGAGAGAGAGAGAGAGAGAGAGAGAGAGAGAGAGAGAGAGAGAGAGAGAGAGGAGAGGAGAGGAGAGGAAGTGGAGGTCCAGTGGTTTATGACAAAGGGGATTGAATAAACAGCCCCATTCAGCCACACCTTACTAGATTTCCATCCAAACAGCCGTGTCATATTTAATAGGTCCCCAGAGAGAGACAGGACTTTTGTTGAAGTAGCCACGGAACCGCGCTGGTTCCACTTAGCAGTCGCTTTGTCTGTGTAACGTCGACTAGCAGGGGAAAGTGCAAATAGAAAGTTCCCTGTGTTCCATCCTGAAATGGTACGACGGAAAGAGAGAACATTATGGGGAACATCACACGACTTAGGGTGGGGTTTTTGTGGAGGAGGTTTTAGTTGGAGATCAAGTTCCCTCGAATATCTCACCAGACCTTGCTTTTTTTCCCCAAGCAGACGGAGAGGGAAGAGGGAAGGAAGCTGGGCTTAATGGGAGGTTGGATCTGTCTTCATAACATGGACTATTGAACTGGGCTGGCTTTGTGTCACAGCTTGCTACAGTAATGACATAGACGTTAAGTATTATTGGCTTAACAGCTATTAACGTTAAGTAAGTATTAATGGCCAAACAGCTAGGTGTTAACGTTAGGTATTAACGGCTAAACAGATTGGTGTTAATGTTAGGTAGGTATTACTGGGCAAACAGCTAGGTATTAATTAGATAAGTATTACAGGCCAAACAGCTAGGTATTAACATTAGGTAAGTATTACTGGCCAAACAGCTAGGTCATTCTTAACATTAGGTAAGTATTACTGGACAAACAGCTAAGTATTAACATTAGGTAAATATTACTGTCCAAACAGTTGTAACGTTAGGTAAGTATTAATGGCCAAACAGCTAGGTATTAATGTTAGGTAAGTATTACTAGCCAAACAGCTAGGTATTAATTAGGTATGTAATACTGGCCAAACAGATAAGTAATAACATTAAGTAAGTATTTTGTGGCCAAACAGATAAGTAATAATATTAGGTACAACAGCTCAGAGATTGTTTAGTTAAAAGAAGACTTGAAGAGAAGGTGAAACATTTATGAGCAAGAGGTTAAGTTAAACACACTGTTTTTCACTAAACTAACTCTACTAAATGAGGGTTAGTTAAACACACTGTATTTCACTAAACTAACTCTACTAAATGAGGGTTAGTTAAACACACTGTATTTCACTAAACTAACTCTACTAAATGAGGGTTAGTTAAACACACTGTATTTCACTAAACTAACTCTACTAAATGAGGGTTAGTTGAACACACTGTATTTCACTAAACTAACTCTACTAAAAGTACAGGCCGTGAACAATGATTTCACTCTTTTCAAATGCTTTGTTTCTTACCGTTTATATTACATTATCTTACATTTTAAGTGTACTATCCTTTTGTAAACTGCTTTGGCAATATTATCTTTGAAAAGTCATGCCAATAAAGTGTTGAAATTGAGATTAAGTCAGAAAAACAAAGACAAATCCACAAAGAAAAGGCCAGTCTAAGTGAGGACAGAGGACAGTGACAAACAAAAGAAAAACCAATGTACTAAAGCTATTGAAATGTTTGCTGGGATTCTGCTGTGAACTTTGTGCATGATCCAGCCCTCCGGGCATCCGGTCGTGTGACGAAATCTCCACATAAAACTAAACAATAAATCTGGTTGGTAAAAAATGTGTTTGAGTCTAGGAAACAAAGGAGAACATGTGTTCCTAATTAGCCCCACCCTCCCAGGCTCCCCTGGGGTTTAAATAAAGCACAATGTTTCCAAATAGTTTCCTTTCAAAATAGAATTCATGCCATTTGGAAAAAAGGGAAATCAAATTTTTACAAGACGACTGCAAACTTATTTTTAAATGCTTAAAATATTCACCCAAAAAATTACACTTTTGTTGAGTGTTTCTTTTCGAGTTTTGAGATGTTTATGTGATTATAATTTTACTTTTTTTCTGAATTCTGAATACATTGTTTGCTTTAAAAAAAATTGCGTCTTGGAAGTTTAATGGGCTTTTCAGGACAATTAGAACGATGAAAAAGCATTTATTGATTTTCTATGCAAGCCAGTCGCATTTCATATGTAAGGTAACTAACAGGTTTATAACACATCATGTGGGATTGTCTTCTCTTCAAAACCACATCTAATTACCATTTCTGATAAGTATTCCATATCAAAACGACACAGTCATGTTGGTTCTTCAATGAGAGTTAGACCTTTTTCTTTAGGGTTCTGTTACGACACTACTTCAGAGGTGCTGATTAAAACTGCAAATGTAAACAGGAAATAGAAGTATATTCTACAAATGTAAACAGGAAAGAGTTATATTCTACACTTGTAGACGTAAACATCAACATATCTCAGATGTTACAAATGTTACAGAGAAGACGGTAAAAAGTGATGTATACGATGGACTGAATGATCATTTATACCAGCTATCTGTGAGACTTTAGACTTCTTTAAACTTTTTAGTTTGTTCAGAGTGCCTGCTCTGAAATGCATTGTAAAAGAAAACACACACACACACACACACATAAACATACAAAAACACAAAGCTTAAAACAAACGGTCCTTTTCTGCACTTTAGAGAAAGTGTAAAGTGCCGTTGAATAGAAAGGTTTGCGTCGATGTGTCTTCCAAGCAAAGAGAAAGGAGTAAGTAAATACTGCTGTGTGACCATGAGCCGGTGAAAGGAGTGCATCATGGGAATGTAAACCTTGTATAAAATGTCTTTACAACATTGATAAGCTCCTCTCTGGTCTAATCGTACAGTCAACTGTTTACGCAATTCCAAACGAGGCCAAAAGCATAATTTTGCGTTAACATTTTTGTGGTCCTTCCAGTCTTCAACCTCTAAACCTCTACCCCTCACCTTTCACTCTCTCCTCAAAGTCCACTCCGCCATTTTTTTTTAAAGGGAGAGCGTCCAAATGATCTGCCCACAGGAAGTCAATCTCTTCAGCCAAACAGAAAGCTTGGTATGGCACAGGTGAAACAGCTCAGGAAGGCGAACTTCAAAGAGTGAGGTGGCCATGTGAAATCCCAAACTTTCAAGACAACCTTAAGAATATATCCATCCTTCATCCTGGGCCATGATAACTTCATCGATGTTGCTACCCAGAATGCCTCCTGTTTAATGTGTTCTCATTATGTCGAACAGAAATATAAGGAATATAAAAAGATACGTCTATATAGTTATTCAGTATGCTTGCTTGGTGGCTTGCGCTGTTGCCATGGTGATTCTCCCGAGTGGGGAAAGCTAGTATAGAGGCCACGTTGTCCTGGTCCACAAAAGGAACGGATACTGATTTAGAAAATTAGTCTAAGATGAATCCAAGGTTTACTTTCTTGGGTCTTCATAATAGTTGTATCTTGTTTCAAAGGTATGGAGGAAACACGTATAGTGTTGAAATGTGACTGCAGCAACAGCCGTTAACCTTACAGGGTCAGCCACAATAAACCCTCTGCCTCAGTTCCACTCAACGTTGACGTCCTTTAGTTTGTGGAACAGAACATAGCATCTACGTGTGTCTCTTTATCTCTCATGGTAGTCTCTCTGTCCATCCTAATCTCCATCTCTCTTTCTACTGAGCTGCCTTCCCCACTAACTGTCCAGCCCTGTGGGTGAAGGTACGTGAGGTGCGTTAGGTTTGTTCCTCAAGGCCCCCCTGGGTGGCACGCTCCTGGTGCCACGCTGCTCCGGTAGCGCCACCCCAGCGGGGGGTCCTGGAGGTCCGGGGGTGCCTGGCGGTCCGTATGGCCCCTGGGGCCCTATCTTCCCTCTGGGCCCCGGGAGACCGTGGACCCCTGGGAGCCCGGCCTGGCCCTGGAGCCCCACGGGGCCTTGGGGACCCGGCACCCCGTCTTTCCCCAAGGGGCCCACGTCGCCCTTCTGGCCCCGCTCACCGCCAGGCCCCGGCTGCCCCGGCCCGCCGCTGGCCCCTTTGACCCCCGAGGGGGCCCTAGCTCCAGTGGGACCGGACTCCCCCTGGTCTCCTTTCTGCCCCGCCGGGCCCTTCTCTCCCTTTGCCCCTCGGCCGCCGCCGGGGCCCCTGTCGCCTTTGTTGCCCGTCAAACCTACAGGGCCTTTGGAGCCGCTGTCGCCACGGTTACCCTTCGGGCCAGGCAGACCTGGCGCTCCTGGGGGGGGGGGGTGGAGAAGAGGAGAGGACAAGAGAATTGAAAAGTGTGTGTTACCTTTCAGTATGGTGAAGTTCTGTATGAGCTGTGTGTTTGTGCGTGTGTGTGTGTGTTACCTTTCAGTATGGTAAAGTTCTGTATGAGCTGTGTGTGGTGTGTGTGTGGTGTGTGAGTGTGTGTGTGTGTGTGTGTGTGTTACCTTTCAGTATGGTAAAGTTCTGTATGAGCTGTGTGTGGTGTGCATGTGTGTGTGTGTGTGTGTGTGTGTGTGTGTGTTACCTTTCAGTATGGTAAAGTTCTGTATGAGCTGTGTGTGGTGTGCATGTGTGTGTGTGTGTGTGTGTGTGTGTGTGTTACCTTTCAGTATGGTAAAGTTCTGTATGAGCTGTGTGTGGTGTGTGTCCACTAGCTTCATCTCCTCCGTCAGCATGGAGAGGTTCCTGACGTCAACGTCCAGACGAACACTCAGCAACATGTACTGCTGCCTCAGAGCACCAGCCAGGTTCAACAGCATCAACACTGCAGGGATTACAGCAGATTACATTACACTACATTACATTAACATTACATTACATTACATAAACATTAACATTACATTACACTACATTAACATTACATTACACTACATTACATTACATTACACTACATTAACATTAACATTACATTACATTACATTAACATTACATTACACTACATTACATTAACATTAACATTACATTAACATTACATTACACTACATTACATTAACATTACATTAACATTAACATTAACATGAATTTACACTGCATTACATTACACTCAGCAGCATGTACTGTTGTTTCAGAGCGTTCGTGTGTGTGTGTGTGTGTGTGTGTGTGTGTGTGTGTGTGTGTTTCTCCTCACCAGTCCCATTGAGGTTGTACAGGTCTTCAGTGTGTGTGTGTGTGTGTGTGTGTGTGTGTGTGTGTGTGTGTGTGTGTGTGTGTGTGTGTGTGTTTCTCCTCACCAGTCCCATTGAGGTTGTACAGGTCTTCAGTGTGTGTGTGTGTGTGTGTGTGTGTGTGTGTGTGTCTCCTCACCAGTCCCATTGAGGTTGTACAGGTCTTCAGTGTGTGTGTGTGTGTGTGTGTGTGTGTGTGTGTTTGTCTCCTCACCAGTCCCATTGAGGTTGTACAGGTCTTCAGTGTGTGTGTGTGTGTGTGTGTGTGTGTGTGTGAGTGTGTCTCCTCACCAGTCCCATTGAGGTTGTACAGGTCTTCAGTGTGTGTGTGTGTGTGTGTGTGTGTGTGTGTTTGTCTCCTCACCAGTCCCATTGAGGTTGTACAGGTCTTCAGTGTGTGCTCCCAGCCGGCTCTGGCAGGAGGAGCTCTCGATGTTGATGTATTTGTACATGCTCTGCACATGGCTGACCGTGGCGTTGATGCTGGAGGAGATGGTGTCGATCTCCTCCTCAATGGAGTCCATGCGGGCATCCAGCGTGGAGAAACGCTCCCCTGTACGGTTCTCATAGTACCTAACACGAGAGAGAAGAGAAGAGAGACAAACGTTTGAAGTTGTTTATGAGCCATGCATAACATCATCCCCCTCTCATTTCTCCTTCTATTTCTTTTGTCTTTCTCATCTTCTTTCCTCTCTCTCTCTCTCTCTCTCCATCCGTACATATCTATGTATATATATCTATGTATATATATCTATGTGTGTACCCGGAGTGGTATCGAAGGTCATTGTTATTACGTATGTATATCTATGTGTATATATCTATGTGTGTACCCGGAGTGGTATCGAAGGTCATTGTTATTATGTATGTATATCTATGTGTATATATCTATGTGTATACCCGGAGTGGTATCGAAGGTCATTGTTATTATGTATGTATATCTATGTGTATATATCTATGTGTGCACCCGGAGTGGCATCGAAGGTCGTTGTTATTATGTATGTATATCTATGTGTATATATCTATGTGTGTACCCGGAGTGGTATCGAAGGTCATTGTTATTATGTATGTATATCTATGTGTATATATCTATGTGTGTACCCGGAGTGGTATCGAAGGTCGTTATTATGTATGTATATCTATGTGTATATATCTATGTGTGTACCCGGAGTGGTATCGAAGGTCATTGTTATTATGTATGTATATCTATGTGTATATATCTATGTGTGTACCCGGAGTGGTATCGAAGGTCGTTGTTATTATGTATGTATATCTATGTGTATATATCTATGTGTGTACCTGGAGTGGTATTGAAGGTAATTGTTATTATGTATGTATACCTATGTGTATATATCTATGTGTGTACCCAGAGTGGTATCGAAGGTTGTTGTTATTATGTATGTATATCTATGTATATATATCTATGTGTGTACCCGGAGTGGTATCGAAGGTCGTTGTTATTATGTATGTATATCTATGTATATATATCTATGTGTGTACCCGGAGTGGTATTGAAGGTCGTTGTTATTATGTATGTATATCTATGTATATATATCTATGTGTGTACCTGGAGTGGTATTGAAGGTAATTGTTATTATGTATGTATACCTATGTGTATATATCTATGTGTGTACCTGGAGTGGTATTGAAGGTCATTGTTATTATGTATGTATATCTATGTGTGTACCTGGAGTGGTATTGAAGGTCATTGTTATTATGTATGTATATCTATGTATATATATATATATATATATATATATATATATATGTGTGTACCTGGAGTGGTATTGAAGGTCATTGTTATTATATATGTATATCTATGTATATATATCTATGTGTGTACCTGGAGTGGTATTGAAGGTCATTGTTATTATGTATGTATATCTATGTATATATATCTATGCGTGTACCTGGAGTGGTATTGAAGGTTGTTGTTATTATGTATGTATATCTATGTATATATATCTATGTGTGTACCTGGAGTGGTATTGAAGGTCATGCATGTTCTCCTCGTGTTCGTCCATAAAGGAGGTGACGTTATCCAGCTGCATCTGCAGGTTCATCACCTGGACACACACACACACACACGCACACACACACACACACACACAGCACACAGACAGAACACAGAGCACACGCACGCACGCACGCACGCACGCACGCACGCACACACACACACACACACACACACATTCCATTAAAGAAGGCTGCACCTGAATCAAATATATTGTTGAACTGTCTTAAAGAGTCTGTCTGCCAGCCTGTGTGTATGTCTGCTAACCTGCAGGGTGAGGTCTGTCTGTCTGTCTGTCTGTCTACTATCCTGCAGGGTGAGGTCTATCTGTCTGTCTGTCTGTCTGTCTGTCTGTCTGTCTGTCTGTCTGTCTGTCTGTCTGTCTGTCTGCTAACCTGCAGGGTGAAGTCTGTCTGTATGCTAACCTGCAGGGTGAGGTCTGTCTGTCTGTCTGCTAACCTGCAGGGTGAGGTCTGTCTGTCTGTCTGCTAACCTGCAGGGTGAGGTCTGTCTGTCTGTCTGCTAACCTGCAGGGTGAGGTCTGTCTGTCTGCTAACCTGCCGGGTGAGGTCTGTCTGTCTGCTAACCTGCCGGGTGAGGTCTGTCTGTCTGTCTGCTAACCTGCAGGGTGAGGTCGTGCACCATCTCGGAGCTCATGCTGATCCTCTGATGGGTGAGGGAGATGCCGCTCTGGATGGACCTCATGGTCTGGGTGGTGGTGCTGGAGTTGGACTTCAGGCCCGTCAGGACCCGGCTGTAGTTCTGCCAGTCCGACGTCATCTTCTGGAGCACCAGGGACTCCTCGTCAGCCTTCCGCTGCAGCGCATCCATCCACTGGGCACTGTGAGGTGGAGGCAAGAGGAGGAGGAGGAGGAGGAGGAGGAGGAGGAGGAAGGAGGAGGATGAGGAAGAGGAGGAGGAAATGGAAGAGGAGGCAGAGGATGAGGGTGAGATGGAGGAGGAGGAATAGGAGGAGGCGGAGGAGGAGGAAGAGGATGATGAGATGGAGGAGGAGGAGGACATGGTTAAGGAAGAAGAGGTAGAGGAGGAGGAGACAGAGGAGGAGGAGGACTTTCACCTGTCTATAAATCTACCTGCCTGTCTAGCTATCCATCCACCTGACAATCTATCTACCTGTCGGTCTATCAGTCTATTTAACTGTCTACCTGTCTGTCTGTCTACCTGTTTGTCTATCTGGGTATCAGTCTGTCTACCTGTCTGTCTAAATGTCTATCTATTCATAAATCTATCAGTACCTACCTGTCTGCCTACCTGCCTGTCTGTCTGTCTACCTGTGTGTCTGTCTACCTGTCTGTTTACCTGTGTGACTGTCTACCTGTCTGTCTACCTGTGTGTCAGTCTGTCTACCAGCCTGTCTGTCTACCTGTGTCTGTCTCCCTGTCTGTCTCCCTGTCTGTCTCCCTGTCTGTCTCCCTGTCTGTCTCCCTGTCTGTCTCCCTGTGTGTCTCCCTGTCTGTCTCCCTGTCTGTCTCCCTGTCTGTCTCCCTGTGTGTCTCCCTGTGTGTCTCCCTGTGTGTCTCCCTGTGTGTCTTGCTGTGTGTGTGTCTGTCTACCTGCTGGCCACAGTGGTGTTGACCTGCTGCACAGTGGCTCTGAGGTCGTGCTGGTCCTGAGACAGAGTCTTCATGCTCTCATCCGTTTCCTCAATCACCGCCTTCCAGCCGTTCACCTGCACACACACAACCACGCAGACAGAACCAACACAGCATCAAAAGACGTTCTTTATCGTTTCAATCACCGCCTTCCAGCCGTTCACCTGCACACCACACAACCACGCAGACAGAACCAACACAGCATCAAAAGATGTTCTTTATCGTTTCAATCACCGCCTTCCAGCCGTTCACCTGCACACACACAACCACGCAGACAGAACCAACACAGCATCAAAAGACGTTCTTTATCGTTTCAATCACCGCCTTCCAGCCGTTCACCTGCACACACACAACCACGCAGACAGAACCAACACAGCATCAAAAGACGTTCTTTATGTTTTCAATCACCGCCTTCCAGCCGTTCACCTGCACACACACAACCACGCAGACAGAACCAACACAGCATCAAAAGACGTTCTTTATGGTTTCAATCACCGCCTTCCAGCCGTTCACCTGCACACACACAACCACGCAGACAGAACCAACACAGCATCAAAAGACGTTCTTTATCGTTTCAATCAATGGCCGGATTAAGACCGCAGCAAACAAAGAAATATAACACTTTTTTAAAGAGGGATTCTATTAAAAAGTGATGGCTTCAGTCTGACTACTGGGAGAGTTTGCTAGGAACATATGATCTCACCTGCTCCAGGTATCTCTCCACTGATTGGTTGATGAGTTTGATGGTCACAGAGTGGCTCTGCACGTCTCGGCTCAGTCTGGTGCTAGCTGTCTTCAGAGTACCCTGGGTCTGGGAGGCCTGGTCCAGGACCTGGGGGGTGTGGGGGGGGGGGGTGTGGAGGGAAGGGGGGGGGGGGGGATAGAGAATGGGGTAAAGAGGGAGGGTGGGGAAGGATGGAATAGAGGAGAGAGAAGAAGAGAGAGGAGAAAGAGGAAGGGATGGAGGAGAGATGAGGAGAAAGAAGAGGGGGAAGGGATGGAGGCCGGGGGAAAGAGGAAGAGAAGAGGAGGAAGAAAGGCATGAAGAATGGAAGTTAGGAAGTAAGGAAAGAATGGATAATAACTAACATGTCTTATTGATTGATTTGATTACTGACTGTGTGAAACCCCTGCTGTGGAACAATAACTAACATGTATTATTTATTGATTTGATTACTGACTGTCTGAAGCCTTGAGGAACCCCTGCTGTGGAATAATAACCAACATGTATTATTATGAAAGGCCCGTTCTGTTCTGCTGTACCTGTTCTTGGCCCAGAATCATCTTCTGAAGGTCTTCAAACTCTCTCTTCAGTCTGCTGATCTCCTCACTGTAATGGGCCAGGTCCAAGCAGCCAGAACAGTTGCTGGCGCTGCCTAGATCTACACAGAGACAGCACCAACAAACACACAGTATTTATGTACATACAGTACATATAGCACGTAAAACAATATTTAAGACAATGTTCAACACAGTATTTATGTACATACAGTACATATAGCACGTAAAACAATATTTAAGACAATGTTCAACACAGTATTTATCTACATACAGTACATATAGCACGTAAAACAATATTTAAGACAATGTTCAACACAGTATTTATCTACATACAGTACATATAGCACGTAAAACAATATTTAAGACAATGTTCAACACAGTATGTATCAGCACTGCGTTAAGACAATGTTAAACATGTTACTAATCTGCGCAGATATAGCAAGTTAAAAGGTTTAAGATAATATCATAGACATTATTTATCTACACAGTGATAACACCACGTTGATGTGGAAAAACTAAGCGGTAATATGCAATGAGTGGTTCAGGATATTTAGGAACATTTATTTATTTTTGGAATGTCATTGTTTTTGAAGGGTTTGGGCAGTTATGTTACGACCCTATCGGTCCTGCTGTTTAAATAAAGTAAGTAAAACATCTGAATGGAATTTCATGTTTGATTGTTGCCAATATGGAAATGTAAACAAGGCACAGGTGAAGTCTGTTACAGACCATTTAGGACAATAATCACAGGACCCGTCTGTGTCAGGGGCATGAGTTCATCCGTGCAGCTAGGTGTGTGTGTGTGTGTGTGTGTGTGTGTGTGTGTGTGTGTGTGGGTGTGGCTCACCAACTCGGTGAGTAATGTGTCCCTTGAGGGTATAAGGTTACAGAGATGAGAGTGAACCTAAGATACACTCCATCACCCATGATGCTCTGCTCTGGTACTTGATCTATGGATGACTTAGTTTACACAGAGAAACAGATTTCTGTGTGTGTGTGTTTGTTTCCCCTTACCCTCCTGATGTAGCATGACAGATGCCTGTGTAGTGTAAAAGCACTAGAGAATACAGACTAGCTTTGGAATCAAACCATCCAAACACAATCCATGACTTTGGCCTTCACTAGCGTGTGTGTGGTCCCAACCAGAGTGAAACACGACAAAACAGTCTGGAGATTTTCCACTGTCAGGTCGAGTGAGGCTAGTCGCTGCGTTATCATTTTCCTGGCCGTTTTGTTCTCTCTCCTAAAAATACCTGACGTCTTCTCGTGTATATAAAGATGTGTTTCCATCATGAAGATGAGGTTTCTATAATAACGAAATGTGGTCTGTTTTCTGTGAGGTGAAAACTGCTGTTTGGTTGGCTCTGGTCAGGCCTAATGAGAGGTGCCTATGTACACACAGCTCTCCCAAACACACTTCACACTCTAAAAGGATGAAAGACATCAGGTATACTTTCATACTCCTGGGAGAAACAGAACTGAACTGAACTGAACTGAACTGAACCGATCTGAACTGAACCTAACCTAACCGAACAGATCCGATCCGAACCGAACCAAACTGGGCTGGCTGCTCAACTGTATTATTTGCTAAGTACTGTATATGCTTGCATTATGTTAGGTAGGTTAGGTTAGTAACAGGGACCAGAACAGTCCAGTTATGGGTTGGTCCAGCAGTGTGAACCAGGCTAGTAGGAACCAGAAAAGTCCAGGTATGGGTCAGTCCAGCAGTGTGAACAAGGCTAGTAGGAACCAGAACAGTCCAGGTATGGGTCAGTCCCGCAGTGTGAACAAGGCTAGTAGGAACCAGAACAGTCCAGGTATGGGTCAATCCCGCAGTGTGAACAAGGCTAGTAGGAACCAGAACAGTCCTGGTATGGGTCAGTCCTGCAGTGTGAACAAGGCTGATCGTGAAGGGCAGGGCATTGGTACCTTGGATGGATTCCTGGACCTTGGTGATCTTCTTATGGTACAAAGATTCCTCCTCTGATAGGCTGTCCACCTTACGGAACACTGAAGACCCCAAACAAACAGCAACGTCATCATTAGCAAGTATTGACTGATGTTCATTTCATTAAGAAAACACGCACATGCTAACACGTTTCAGGATTAGCACATGCCGACTGATATTCATCTAACTGACTTAAACTCACTCCATATTTATTTACAATATTGAAGCTTTAACGTCAAATAATTTTGAGTTTACGAAAATGAATAATAAAACAAATAGTGATATGATGAGATACGTTGTGGATCTATTCTATAAATATAGATAAAATAATGTAGCCTGTACATTGTCATGCAGATGTGCATTTCCTCTGCAGACGCACTCCAGTGTGTTGACAAGGAGGAGGAAGTCATTGTAAGAACAACAACACTCCACTTCCTGGTCCTCATTCCAAAGCAAACGGAACCAAAACAACAAAGAGTAATGATTTAGCCAGCTGAACATTTTCTGAACATATGTAGTTCCCCTGAGATCAACACCAGCCAGGGGTTGCGTGTGTGGGTGTGTGTCTGAGAGAGAGAGAGAGAGAGAGAGAGAGAGAGAGAGAGTGTGTGTGTGTGTGTGTGTGTGTGTGTGTGTGTGTGTGTCTGTATGATATATGAACAGTCATTGAAAGAGGCTGTTTTGTATTTCAATGTTATAATCCCAGTCTGGAGGGATTCATAAAATGTGTCTCCCTGGTCTGTTTGTCTCCATAAGCAGTTCCATGTGCCCCCCTCCACTCTCCACCTGTTAGAGCCAATCACATTTATCTGGTGCGGATCTAAAACATGGCCGACAACAGATTCTCTAATTAAGACCAGGGTTTGAACTAAATATATCTCCTTTTGAAAACATCTAGGATGTCAATATGGTTCCAAGTGAATTAGTTTGAGGGAATTTCACAAGGCTTTTGGGAACCGCTTTCATACATAATTAACATTCTTGGGGAAAATTACTAACATAAAACAGATGTTTTAAATAATATGGAAACCTGAAACAATGTTTCTCTCAAACTTGCTTCTCTCCTACATTCTAGAACAGGCTTCGGCCTAGAGTAAAGTTTGTGCAGTTTGTCACCACAAACATAACTATAGTCTTTATCCCTCTGTTTCTTCCTCAGAGGTCAGAGGTCAGCGTTGCTGTGATTAAAACGTCTCTCTGTTTCTGCTGCCTGGTGGTTTGTGTGTTTTCTGTCGGTAAAGCAGAGAGAGGGACCTGGCCATTAACCCTTTCTGCTTCACATCCTAACCCCTCACAGACGTTCCAGACGGAGCATTGAAATGGAGAGTTTTACAGCCCTCTAGTCCCCTATGTTCTCTCCGTGTTAATGGGAATTACATCTGGGAGCAGATGACGTCATATGAAAAACCAGGAAGTCACACTGGGGAGTGTTCTGGCCGGTTGATCTGTGGGAACAGAACGGTCATTGGTGCTTTTTACTAGACCTCTGGAAACCATCGCTATATCCCATTGGATAGTCCATGGAGAGTAGATTCTTATTGGTCGGAAATGCCAGAAGAGGCGGGACATGACCATAATGGGTCACACGATAGCTTTTATTACATAATCATATGACAAGGGCAGCGGATCAACCTAACAATCTGGATTGAATTAGGAATTCATTGGGATTCAGCACACATTCTCTACGTGCGAGTGATGAGGAACGATTATTAGCTATCAAACCACAATGGCCGCAGGGGAGTTCCGACTCGGAGCAGTCTGGTATTAAATCCAGATATCAGCCAGAATAATTCATCCAAACTTCTCCTCTATCCTGGCCTTGTCCTTTCTATAACCCCATGAACCCCAAACTGGGCTCTACATTACTTTTTGCAGTTGTGGATGATACTGTGTCTGTGATGTACTGTGGTGTGTGACACTGTGTGTGTGCTGTGTTGTGTTGTTGTGTGACACTGTAGCTGTGATGTACTGTGGTGTGTGACACTGTAGCTGTGACACTGTAGCTGTGACACTGTAGCTGTGACACTGTAGCTGTGACACTGTAGCTGTGACACTGTGTGTGTGTTGCGCTGTGTTGTGTGGGGGTGTGGTGTGTGACCCACCTAGCGACGCCAGCACGGCCACGATGATGATGAGGAAGGCGAGGAAGGCGTAGAGAACTCTGACGGCCAGCTGGAGAGACCGGCTCTGGTGGCACTTCACACAGCCTGCCCTGCTCCGCCCTGCAAAGGAACCAATCCCTCTTATGAATACCTCTGATCGATCCCTCTGATCGATCACTCTGATCGATCCCTCTGATCGATCACTCTGATCGATCCCTCTGATCGATCCCTCTGATCGATCCCTCTGATCGATCCCTCTGATCAACCACTCTGATCAACCACTCTGATCAACCACTCTGATCAACCACTCTGATCAACCACTCTGATCAATACCTGTTTTCAATATGTCTGTCTCCACCAGCATTACATCCACACACAGCCTCCCCTGCTCCACAGGAAATCAATCCCTCTGATCAATCTATCAATTCAAGTTATCGGCCCATCCATCAGTTTAAACCAACATTCACTCCTAAAAATACATCATGATAAGACCGTATTTCATAAGAGAACCATATCTATATCTAAACTAAAACCTGATTCATCCTCTGTGCCCTCCTATGGGACCTCAACCAGCGTGGTTGATTTGGCGGTCAGCTGAGGTCAAAGGCAGTCTAAGTGTGTGCAGCAGATGTGGAATGCATGAACACAAACAAACCTGTCGCAGGCTGATAAATGGACACTCACTCCCTCTCTGAATCACACACACACACACACACACACACACACACACACACACACACATTGATGGAAAATGTATGAACACACGCAAATAGTGTGTGGACTAGTGAGGCATACGCTCCTCATCCATACAAAGCTGTCCTAACAAATCTGTGTACATAAACGCACACACACACACTCACACACACACACACACACACACACACACACACACACACACACACACACACACACACACACACACACACACACAATAGCATTTGGTAGAAATACACACATGGTTTGTGTAAACAACATGTGGGTGTGTGTATGATGTGTGTGTGTGTGTGTGTGTGTGTGTGTGTGTATGTGTGTGTGTGTGTGTGTATGTGTGTGTGTGTGTGTGTGTGTGTGTGTGTGAGTGTGTGTGTGTGCGTGTGCGTGTGTGTGTGTGTGTGCGTTCACCTCTAAACGGGGGCATCTCTTCCTCCTCGCCCATAAGATCTTCCTCTAAAAAAAAGAACGTTGATTCTACTTACAGTAGGAGGACAAGAGATTTTCTTCGTGACTGTTTGTGCCAAAGGTTGAGTTTTATTGAATGATGATTGAATGAACACTTACCTTTGAAGAGCTGGTTTTCATATCCACAATAGCTTTCTGTAAAACAGAAAGACAGAGAGAAAAAAGAGGGGGAAAAGAGAGGGAGTGAGAAAAGACATGGCAAGATACAAACACAGAGAGAGAGAGTCAGAGAGAGAGAGAGTCAGAGAGAGAGAGAGTCAGAGAGAGAGAGTCAGAGAGAGAGAGAGTCAGAGAGAGAGATAGACAGAGAAAGAGAGTCAGAGAGAGAGTGAGAGTCAGAGAAAGAGAGAGAGAGAGAGAGAGAGAGAGAGAGAGAGACAGAGAAAGAGAGTCAGAGAGAGAGAGAGTCAGAGAGAGAGAGAGAGTCAAGAGAGAGAGAGTCAGAGCGAGAGAGTCAGAGCGAGGGAGAGAAAGAGAGAGAGGTAAAGAAAGAGAAAGAGAGAGAGAGAGAGAGAGAATAAAAAGAAGGAAAGAGAGAGATAATTAAATATATGGACTCAAAACGAACAGTCTACAGTCCACCATTGGATTTGAATGTGTGCATTTGGCCAGTCATCCATGTTAACCAGGCAGTTCCTCCAGGGGCCTCCCTCTCCTTTCCCAGGCCCAGTCTCAGAGCTCTGGGCTGGGGAAGGAGCACCGCTGTAACACGGTTAGGTCAGACTTGGCTGGCAGCTTGTAGAAACACACAGTTACAAGAGCTGGACAGAGAGAGAGGCGGAGGGGAGGTGGAAGGGTGTGTGTGGGGGGGGGGGGGGGGGGGGGGGGGGGGAGAAAAAGGGAGACATAGCGAAGATGAGAAAGAGAGGGAGGGGGGTAAAGTCAAGAAAGAGTTATGTTGGGAGAGAGAAAGATGGGGGGAAGAGAGGGAAGAAGAAGTAGGTAGAAGAGGAGATAGGGAAGAGAAAGATCAGGGAAAGAGAGGGAAGAAGAGGTAGGTAGAGAAAGAGGTAGGAGAAAGAGGGGGGAAAGGAGGGTAGAGAGTTTTGTGTAGGACGTGTGAGCGGATAGAAAAGGGAGGCTGAGCTCATGCTGGTGTGTGTGTTTGAGTGTTTGTGTGTGTGTGTTTGAGTGTGTGTGTGTGTGTGTGTGTTTGTGTGTGTGTGTGTGTGATGATGGCGGGAGGTGAACTTGTGACCGAAACATTCTGTCGCTATCCTCAAAGACGTGCTGTTCGTCCTGTGAGTGCTTTGTGATTCGTTCACGTATCACGTTTTCTGTTGTCCTGTTGCCTAAATAAACACTATAAATAAACACTATAAACAAACACTATAAACAAACACTATAAATAAACACTATAAACAAACACTATAAATAAACACTATAAACCAACACTATAAACAAACACTATAAATAAACACTATAAACAAACACTATAAACAAACACTATAAACAAACACTATAAATAAACACTATAAACAAACACTATAAACAAACACTATAAATAAACACTATAAACAAACACTATAAACAAACACTATAAATAAACACTATAAATAAACACTATAAACAAACACTATAAACAAACACTATAAATAAACACTATAAACAAACACTATAAACAAACACTATAAATAAACACTATAAACCAACACTATAAACCAACACTATAAATAAACACTATAAACAAACACTATAAACAAACACTATAAACAAACACTATAAACAAACACTATAAATAAACACTATAAATAAACACTATAAATAAACACTATAAATAAACACTATAAACAATAGACACTTTCAGGCCAAAAGACGACCCTTTATCGGTCCTACATTCTTTTTCTGCGACCACGGTGTAACTGCTGGACAAGCAGGATTTACACCTGACTAGACAGGGATACACTGTGGTTACAGCTGTGCTGTTCTGCCCTGAGACTAGAACCACTAAGTCACAACCCTCACATTCGGTTTGGCTTTAAACAACCTCCCCCCCCCCCCCCTTCAATAGCAGAGTGGTAGCATATTCCATTACCCAGACTGCTGGGTTATTCAATAGTATAAACATGGAAAATGTTTGAAGTGATTCAAACATAAAATGGAGGTTTCAACATGTGAAGTAGCTAGTTTTCCGTTCCGTTACATAACTTCCACGCCGCACATGTTTTTTCCCGACCTGACACACAGCTTGTTTCTGCTCCACAGGTGCATAAGACGTTGCTTCTTGTGCAATTTAGAACTGGACACGACGGCACTAGAGTTCTAGAGTTTGAGCAGAAAGCCGAGTGTTCCGTTTCACGGGCAAAGCTCATAAACAGCTTTCGCAGGACATTTAGAGAAAGAGAGAGAGAGAGAGAGAGAGAGAGAGAGAGAGAGAGAGAGAGAGAGAGAGAGAGAGAAAAAAACATGTTCTAATAAAACTAACATTTCCTACTCTTCAAAGCGTTCATTCAGCAGGAGTTTGGGGAAATGTAACAGCGCACAACAGGATTGAGTCTGGGAAAACCACTGCATGACTCATATTTGCACTGCGTTTCGACTGTAACCACCCTAAGGCTAGTATTTCTTTCTTCAAGCTGAAGTTTAAGCCTTGACGTAGAGACTTGCATCCAGGTCCAAAAGGCAATAGCATGGGCGTTGTCAAAAAGGCCTGGGCTTGGGGAAAATAAATGCCTCCTCAAGAGGAAGAGGAAGGGCGACTACACCAAAGCCCCCTGAAAACAGAGGAGCTGCTAGCAGTAATACCAGCAGTACATCGTCTCAGACTGAACGACATTTTGATTGCATGTTCTCTGTTTTAAAAGTGCACTGTTAGCACTGACCTTTGAAATGGAGGCAGTAGCCAGCTTGCAACAATAGCACCATTAAAACATCCAAGAATGGATGAGATTGCATGTACTCTGTTTTAAAGCAACTTTGACTTTTGAATGGAAGTCGTAGTAATCTTCTTCTGCATGTGATAGTTACTATTAAAAGGCTACTGTTAAAAACAGTGCCTCATTCCATTACTTTAACATGGCTCCAAATTATCTTGCTCCTCTACTGCGGTTAGGGGCTTTTCCAGAGATTAGCTCTAAACATGATTCTTTACTGTTTCTCTAAAACATAATATATACAGTAAATAGACAGTGTATATATATATATATATATATATATATATATATATATATATATATATATATATATATATATATATATGTATATATATATATATATATATATAGTTAAACATATATATAGTTATATAGTTTTATATATATATATAAATAATTATGTAGTTATACATATCTATAGTTATATATATCTATAGTTATATATAATCCCTACAACTAAATCCTTGGCCAGCTGAAACTCTTGGAAAAAGATATGTCACGTTCAAAAGCTACATTAAAGAGAAAGCCAAAGCATCGCTGACTGACAGAATTAATTTAAGGCAGACACAAGGCACACACACAACCACACACACAGACACACAGACACACACACACACACACAACTACACTTTCATACACAAACACACACACACACACAACCACACCTTCATACACAAACACACACACACACACACACACACACACACACACACACACACACACACACACACACAAACACACACACAAACACACAGTCACAGACAAGGGGATTTCTCCTGAACGGCAGGGGGTTCCAACCACAGCTAATAAAAACAGGTCTGTGTGGTGGTCCAGCACACAAGAGAAAGCGAGTCAGTTCATTCCAGTATTCTGGTCCAGATGTTACAGTACACTCCGCAGCTACTATACGGGCCAATCCCATCCCACCTATCCAAACAAAAAGTTCGCTAGCACAGCTCAGCACAGGGCATTAGCGGTATAGCGTTTCAATTACGCCTGTCCTCTGCGGTGCTATTCCTAACACGTCTGATACTTATGTAAAGAGGTTCCATGTGTATGGACACCTGCCTGCGTCAGGGATATGATAGATTTGACCTACCGACTGGTTTAAAATCAGCCAGCAACTGTATGGTTGTATATCCTACGTAACGGCCAGTTATCTGGGATCCATTAGTCTTGCCTTGAGACATTTTATCGTATGGGCCGGAGATAGAGCGTGAAAGGCAGTTTGTCCACAAAGTTATTCACCAAAAGTAAGTTTACAGATGACTAAGTCATGAAGTCGAAGATAAATCTTTTATAAACTTTTCAAAAGATACTAATAAATATTTCTATATGGGTGTTGTTGTCTCAAATAAACAAACTCAAGCTATCTGAGATCCATTGATCTTGTCTTGAGACACAGAAAATATCATTCTCCACCACGTTAGCATTTTAAACCAGCTCAGACAAACGTTCTCCACTGCTATTCGACCCCATAATGGATGTGGATATATATTCCACAAGACCGCGCACATCAAACGGAGGAGCTGACTCCAGCCTTTCAGATGTTATGCTGAGTCATCAGTGTGAATGATGCTGGGTCACCCTGAACGCAAAACATGACACCACACCCCACCCTAACTCCACAAACACAACACACACACACACACCTGGAGTTACCGTGACTACCATGACAGGACACACAGGCCTTGGTACAGTCACACACTGGGGCAGGGGCGGGGGCAAAATGGCCGACACACAAAAGAGAAACTGCTCACTACAGCCTAGAGTGATTTAAAGTGACACTCCGCCATTTTGGGACAGGACCTTCAAAGGGCCACCACATACTACATCATACTGCATCATACTGCATCATGATGCATCATACTGCATCATACTGCATCATAATACATCGTACTGCATCATACTGCATCATGATGCATCATACTGCATCATACTGCATCATAATGCATCATACTGCATCATACTGCATCATAATGCATCATACTGCATCATAATGCATCATACTGCATCATACTGCATCATACTGCATCATGATGCATCATACTGCATCATACTGCATCATGATGCATCATACTGCATCATACTGCATCACAATACATCATACTGCATCATAATGCAGCAACAAATTACACTTTATTGATTTATATGTAGGACAATGATTTGTGCAGGATAATAGGTTTATACAACTCGCTGTCCACTTCAAAAACCTCCAGAGCGTCAAAACTAAGATGGATCCAACACCCTGTGTGGTTTACAAAAAAGGTAAAATACTTTGACTTTTGAATAAGTAGTTGTAATCTTCATACGTTTCTGCATGTGATAGTTACTATTAAAAGGCTACTATTAAAAACAGTGCCTCATTCCATTACTAAAGCCAAAGCATTGCTGACTGACAGAATTCATTTAATTCCAGTACTTCATAAATACAACATGACCATCAACTGTTTTTTAACTTTCCTTTCCAAGCTTTAGAAAGAGGATAAGCCTCCAAATCAAAACAAGGACGCGGACACATGGCCCACACACACACACACACACACACACACACACACACACACACACACACACACACACACACACACACACACACACACACACACACACACACACACACACACACACACACACACACACACACTCCTGTTGACATGTTTTAGAGGCCGGCCTCTTTCGGAGCAGCGATCAGACCAGGAATATGTTGAGCCAGCTGAGTTATAGGGGTTGGGGGGTGGGGGTTGGAGCATTGCTTCTCGGGTGGAGTTTATGGGGGACACATTTTGAGGTGAAGCCCCTTTGTTGTGGTTCTGTGGTGAAACTACAGTTCAGGGATGTTCACAAACATGTTTACTCACATTGAATCACTCTGAACAGACCATGAAGAGTCACGCCATGAGAGTGAGAGAGAAACAGAGACAAAGAAGAATAGACATCTGTGCATTAAATAGTGTTTGTTGTTTTGCATCTGTTTATTTAACCCTCCTATCTCTCTCTCTCTTTCCCTCCCCCTCTCTCTCTCTTTCTTTCTCTTTCTTTCTCTGGCTCCCCCCTCTCTCTCTCACTCTCTTTCTTTGAGAACCTTGTGTCCCTCCCTCTACATCTGCTTGTGTCAACCAGACACACTTGTTTTCTTCTCTTCTATGCTCAAAGTCTCTAACACCCAAACACACACACACACACACACACACACACACACACACACACACACACACACACACACACACACACACACACACACGCTCACTCACAGATACACATGCACACACACACACACACACACGCGCACACACGCTCACTCACACAGATACACATGCACACACACACACACACACACACACAAACTCGCTCAGATACACCTCCACATTCACACATACACACCTACTCACAGATACACATTCACATTCTCTCACACACACACACACACAAACTCACACACATTCATATATTTTCTCTCTCTCTCTCTCTCTCTCTCTCTCTCTCTCACACACACACACACACACACACACACAAACTCACGCAGATACACATTCACATTCTCACACACACACACACACACACACACACACACACAAACTCACACAGATACACGTTCACATTCTCTCACACACACACACACACACACACACAAACTCACACAGATACACATTCACATTCTCTCACACACACACACACACACAAACTCACACACATTCATATATTTTCTCTCTCTCTCTCTCTCTCTCTCACACACACACACACACACACACACAAACTCACGCAGATACACATTCACATTCTCACACACACACACACACACACAAACTCACACAGATACACGTTCACATTCTCTCACACACACACACACACACACACACACACACACACACACAAACTCACACAGATACACATTGACATTCACACACACACCCACACCAACACATGCAAACTCACACAGATACACATTCACATTCTCACACACACACACACACACACACACACACACACACACACACACTTCCTGTTCTGGTCCAGTTGGAATGTGAGGCAGCCTGGTCTGGTTCTAACTCAGAATGGAATCGTTTTGAAATTAGAATGACAGAGCTCCTGTCTAGGTGTGAAAATGGGACTTCTTTAAACTGACTTCTGGGATGCCCAGATGAGACACTTTGATTCCACACAACTCTAAACACAACTCACACTTCCTAGTTCCCTTAAGACTCCATGAAGACACACACTTCCTGCTTCCCTTAGACTCCATCAAGACACACACTTCCTGCTTCCCTTAGACTCCATCAAGACACACACTTCCTACTTCCCTTAGACTCCAACCAGACACACACTTCCTGCTTCCCTTAGACTTCAACCAGACACACACATCCTGCTTCCCTTAGACTCCAGCAAGACACACACTTCCAGCTTCCCTTAGACTCCATCAAGTAAGACTCAACAGTGGCTGTAAAACCAACTAGGAAGCTTTCGGACACCGTGTGATGCGTCTAAAATGGGATTCTCAAAAGGAACCTGACTGTGGTGACAACTTGGGAATCCACACATTCCCAAAATCCTCTCATGACACGTTGACCCCCAACTGCGACGGCCCCCCAACACCCCTTAAAACATGGAGGCCTAATCTTTGAAGGGTTCTAACTACAAAGCCAAGGCTCTTTGAAGGCTGCCTGCTGTAGCTGCATGCATGGACGCATGCAACACATGTTTATGATGTGTTTGAAGCGGCAGTTGGGGGGGGGGGGGGGTCTGAAGGTCTAACACCTCGTCAAGCTTCAAAATGTACACTTTAGACTTTGAACTACAACCCCCACAACCCCCTGCCAAGTGTCCATTCAAGTCTCTCTCTCACTCTTTTTCTTCTTCTACTCCTCGTAGCGTCACTCTGTCCTTTTTTCTTTTACAACGACCACTCTTACTTTCCTCTCTCCTCACAATTCACTGCTGAGTTTACTGTCTTTCTTTCACTCTTCCCTATCCATCTCTCTCTTCCCTGACTCTCTCTCACGCATATACACCAGAGTGTGTGTGTGTGTGTGTGTGTGTGTGTGCACGTGTCTTGCTGTGATCTCTGAGAGAGTCTCTCGGCTCAGAGCTCCTGTTTCAAACGGTGTTGACACAACCTTTCCATTCAAATGTTATCCTTTCATATCGTCTCGCATCAAAACGCTTTAAAGTCGCGCCGTAAGCCAATCAGAAGAGGTGGCGCGGCGAGCGCGGCTGTCTCAGGTGAAACACTAGCCAACCACGTCGTCCCTGCCGTTCGTTTTTTTTTTGAGAGCTGGAACGCTGGAAGTTTCACGTCCAAGATCAACACCGCTGAGTTTTCTCCGGTGCTGCGCCGTTAGGAAGGCCTGCTCAATCAGGTGCTGGCTAGCCTCTCTTCCTGTCAACGACTAGCTCACAACTAAGACATAACACTGTCACCACACACACATGAACAACACCAGATATCTACTCTACATGTGGTCCATACAGTTATATTAAAAGATGGGGATATGGGAAAAAAAACGAATCTCATAAGGGAAATCAATATACAGTAGAGGCAGGCCTGTTCTGATTAAAGGTCCAGTATAGCCTAACTAGACTGAACTAAAGTGGACCATATAATAGAGAATTTAAAGAGTAGGTAACAGAGTAAGTAACATAGAATGAAGACAGAAAGTAACAGAGTATGGAGAGAGTAAGTAACAGAGTAAGTAACAGAATGGAGAGAGTAAGTAACAGAGTAACAGAGAAAGTAACAAAGAACGGAGAGAGTAAAAGAGTATGGAGAGTAAGTAACAGAGTAACAGAGAAACAGAGTAACAGAGTAACAGAGAAAGTAAAAGAGAACGGAGAGAGTAAGTAACAGCGAATACGAAGAGCCAAGCAGTGTAAACTATGTGATCATTCTTTATGGTTAGGGGAACGTACCAGGATGAAGATAGGCAGTTCTCACTTTTCATTAACACAGTTTGGAGAGGAATGGTTAGGTTACTATGGTTACATAGTGTAAGGTTATGGTTACTATGGTTACATGGTGTATGGTTAGGGTCATGCCAGCCCCTACCTTTCATTGTGCTTGTTCCGTCGATTGCCTGACTCAGAGAGTAAGTAAGTCGTTGCCCGGACAACAGCCTCAGGTCTCCGCGGAACGTTCCTCCTCTCCAAAACTCCCAGAGGAGTCTCTCTGTAGCGCTCCCGTTTTCAGGAGCGGCTTGAAGAAAGACTTTGTAGTTTGAGAACTAACCCCTCTGCAAAAAAAATAAAAATAAGCAAAGGTCCAAGTGATAGACGTTCCCCTTGTAAGTACCAAACGGCTCGGGAAATCACAACTCTGTGCTTGCTGACGGACGTGTCTGATCACAGCGCTGCTACCAGGCACCTCTCCTGGTGGGATCCTCCGTGAGTTCACTGGAGTCCCCGTGTGTGTGCCTGTGAGCTCAGATCCCCCGGTCAAACCCAACACATCCTCAATCAACAGGAGGGCATCTGGTGTGCAGAGAGCCGGGCAGAGTTCGGGGGTTGTAAATCTATCTGTCCGTCTTGCCGTAACGCTGGGTGGTGATCAGGGAGAGGGGGAGGCAACGATGCGGAGCGTCATGCCACAGCTGTAGCGCGCGAGCGCGCGTGTGTGTGTGTCTGTGTGTGTAGAAGTCCGCAGCTCCCCGGCGTTCTGCCTCTCTCCTCGGAAGACTGAGAGAACTGTCAAGAGGAGCGAGGACTGAAACCATGTGCTGCCAAGAGAGAAGGAGGGATGAGAGGAGGGGGGGGGGGGGACAGAGAGGAGTTGGGGGGGTTTACGAAGGGGGAGGGGGTCGGTCTGTTTTGCAGAAGTTCAGATTTGCTGCGGAGGCTAATTGCTAACAAATGTCTCAACATTGTGGCGTGGGCAACTTGGATGTCTGTGGCCTTCCTCCGCTCGTTCGGGAAATAGTTTCTCTACACGCGCACGCGTGCACGTAAACACACACACACACACACACACACACACACACACTCACACGTCGTCTGGCAATGTCCGAGTAAATTCACGGCCCACAGCTCTGAAGCAAAGCTAAGGGATTGGTGGGACAGCTCAGCGTGTTGAGAAAGCTCTTTGTTAAACCAACAGCAGGTGTGACTCCCTCACTCCGCACGCCATTTTGTCCCCCAGAAACACAACCTGCCAGAAAAACACTTCAAACCGCTTTGGGTAATAGCCTCCATGCACTTACTAACGCAAGACGAGAATATTAAATAAATATGTGAGGTATGTTTACAAACGGATAAGTGGAGATTATGATTGTGGCGTAAAGTTTGAAACCTAGCATTATCACTAGTATATCTACGTGAGGTTAAAGTTTGAAACCTAACATTATCACTAGTATCTCTATGTCAGGTTACAGTTTGCTCAATGTGTCCTATCCAACTACACCGCAAGGAATCTGTAAAAAAAAAAAAAAAAACGACATGGTTCATATTATCCCCACTATACCGCAAAAATGTGTTACAAACGACAGTTCAAACAGGGAATATTGACTCATTAATCCCTCTTAAAGATGAGGTAAGGAGGGATCTATCCACTGATGGGATCAGGCAGGCACTCAGTCACTCTGGAATTCTGTGAACAAACCTCACGACACAGACCTCTGAGTTTCTTAATCAGGGCAATACTTCCCCTCTGATGGTCCCTGAATGGGGGCTGCAAATACACTTA
Organism: Aplochiton taeniatus; assembly: GCA_017639675.1. Taxonomy (NCBI): domain Eukaryota; kingdom Metazoa; phylum Chordata; class Actinopteri; order Galaxiiformes; family Galaxiidae; genus Aplochiton; species Aplochiton taeniatus. The sequence goes on along the minus strand of CM030179.1, from coordinate 1,804,020 downwards.
GCAATGCACACACACAAACACACACACGCAGTTTTGTTTTTACACACACACACACACACACACACACACACACACAGACAAAGGAATTCAGCTCAGTTCCACACACACACACACACAAACACACAGGCATTCAAGCACAGATGCACATGCAAAGCTACATACATACACACACACACAATCACATGCACACATTCACTTACAGCACCCACAAACATACAAAGTTCAGTAATTGATAAATACATAAAAATCTATCAATGCGAGCCACATGTATCTCTACTCGTGCGCACGAGATACTATCTGGTGCGCACGAATTATTATGTCGTGCGCACGAGATATACTGTATATATATATTTATATATTTTTTAATGTCCCTTTAGGGGCTCCGTAGTTTTCCTACTGAAGATTGAAGTTCAGGTTAAGAAAGAGGCATAGGAAGCAGCTGACGGGCAGACATTTTCCTAATGCCAGGGTCAGACTATTCGATTTTAGCCCATTCTACATGTTCAGTCTACGATTCTGCTTCGCGGAAATCATGTAGTGTGTGAAATCTGATATCGTGTAGTTTGAACAACTCCATTTGTTGGATAATACCGCAAATATCATAGTCGATCGTTCAGTATGAACAGAAGCAGGATACCGCGATGATATTTTAGTTTGAAATGTAGTGGAGTCAAAGTAAAAAGTCTCCCAAAATTGAAACACTTGAGTAAAGTAGAGATACTTGAAAAAGGTACTTAAGTACAGTCATGAAGTACATGTACTTCGTTACTGTCCACCACACTAAAGGATCCATCAGAAGGAGATCGTTTCCTTCGGGAGAAAGTTCTGACGACTGGTTGTCACAAATGATATAGGAGCCATCTTGGAATGATAAAGATCCGGCTGCAGGAAATAAAAATAAAGACGTTCCAGTAAAGGGGAGGCGGGTGGGTGTGTGTGTGTGTGTGAGGGGGGGGGGGGGGGGGGGGGGTATGGACCCAGTGCAAACGGGGACAGAATGAACAAATGGTTTGAGCGAATTTCTAATAAACAAAATAGATATTTATCCACACTTTTTAAACAAAGCAGTTTCAGTTAAGTCAAGCTGTTAACGATAAGTTCATGATTTTTATTTTTATTTTATTTTTTATTTAACCTTTATTTAACCAGGCAAGTCATTAAAAACTAAATCTTATTTGCAATAGCGGCCTGGCAAAAGGCACAGCCTTTTGAGGGAAGGGGGCAGGAGCTAAAAAAGGATACAACTCATTTATTCAGCTGCCTCTATATGTGCCTTATAATCCTTTTACTGTATTTTTATTATGCTCACCTTCATTTTTCATCACTTTTCATCTTGCTTGTTCCTGTTCGGACTTCCTGAATCTACGAAAATGTGCAGGTGTAAACAAGCTAACATGCAGCATTCAAACTGTGATTTTAGCTGCTTGGCCATGAAGCCCTTGAACAAATATTACGAGCGCCATCTCACGGCTCATCAAGCGTTCTACATGTAAGAAGGAATATATGGATGTTAAGTGGATGTAGGCTATAGCTACGGTCAATAAGTTTGATAAAAGTAACATAAATCCACTATTTAAGTAGTTCAAGTCATGATTCAGCTATATGAGTGCACTATTGTAACGGAGGACGATCAATCTGTAAAATAGCTTTTTTTTTGTTCAATAGGCTATATATTAATGTTCTCAAAAAATCAGTCGGCTACAAAGTCAAAGTTAACTTACTTAAAGCAGTCAAAACCAAACTCAAACAAACGACTGCGGTCACCTGCATTTTTCACACTGCATAGGGCGGAATGTGGCTGGCTGTTCCAGGTCGACAACGGACACAACCACAATAATTTCGAGCTCCATCCTTATCTGATTAAATCACGGCACTGAGCTTGAGTCTACTTTCTCTACATTGTTAAATCATCTAGATTAGAATATTGAACTATGTGGGGGGCGCACACAAGGGGAAACAAATGGGTTTAACGTTGGGGGGGGGGGGGGGGGGGGGGGCTTAACGTTGAGAAACACTGCCCCCTTTTAACAGCATCGAGAACTGAGGAATGTGTGATAGCCAAAAAATTATACAACTACTAGAAAAGTCCAAACTAGGCCGACTAGCCGCGTGCATGAGCGGCTGCTAAATTCACTGCGCGTGAATAATTCTCTTCCCAAAATCAGCATCATCGCGAGCCACTGGCTGCGGGGCTATAAATAGAAGGACAGACGACACAGCAGTCCATCTGCACCACAGAAAAAGCAACTGACTGGAGGTGAGTGATCCTTGCTAGTTTGGAAACAAAATGCGTATAGCCTATCATTTATGCCTATATGTTACCGAATGTATTTTTTATAATTGTTAATTTCAATAGTAAGCTATAGTTATCACAATTATGAAACTCTAAATAATATCGTTACGGTTTTGGATGTTTATCTACAGAATAGTCCTGGTGTAAATAACTTAATGAGGGGTTCTGTTTATGCAGAAATGCTGACGCAGATGTTTGTGATGTGACGTTACCAAACCGCTTTTGCCTGGGTGTGACCTATACCAATATCAAAACAGATGTTTGTGACACAGCGATTTATCCTGACATCAAATGTTCAATCAGTTTTTTTCTGTGTTAAGAGTTTTGTTTATCCGTCAGGCATGCATCATCCTTTGCATTTTGGTATTCAGATGATATGGCAATAATGATAATCAATCAAATAAGTTTGGCTTAATTTGATAATTCAGTGCTAACCACTTAACCAAATTAAGACCGGTGGGAATTCATTCTCTTGTGCTAAGGTTTGACACTTTGTTGAAATGTGTAAGGTAATGAAATGAATGGAGTATAATAGAACAGAACAGAACAGAGAAGATCAAAATACATTTGGAATAGAATATAAGAGTACAAAATAAAATTGAATATGATAAGCATGTAACTTTAAGAGGGGCAGTTATGCTGGCTTGCTAGCGTACACAAACATGAACAGCCATGGATTAAGAGGAAAGCTGTTTGAAATGTGATGGACAGAGGAAGAAAAAGTAATCAGGTCGGAGCTTTCCTGAATCCCACAGCCGTGTTTGTTCCAGAGTATGGATTAAATCAAAACACATAAATCTCCAGTGAGTCTGGACCTGAATCAAGGATATACACAGTCTTGCAGATAGATACAGACACGAAAGAAAGAAAGAAAGAAAGAAAGAAAGAAAGAAAGAAAGAAAGAAAGAAAGAAAGAAAGAAAGAACGAACGAAAAGGTATGCAGTAATTCCCATAACAAACAGGCCAGGTGACTGAGCAGCTGATGATGGTGTGCGGTTCTTAGGGATAGAGCAGAGCCACCCTAATCTAAATGGCAGGTCTAAGCCTAGCCTGAGAGTGAACACTGACTGCAGAGACGCAGTGCTTTCTAGAAGGTTTTAGTGCCCCTGGACAGAGCGGCTGGATTGAGAGAACACGTCTCTCATACTGGGCTCCACAGGCCTTCTGTTACCTAGCCACAGGCCTTCTGTTACCTAACCACAGGCCAAGCTCCCAGGGTTTTATTAGGTTAGCTTAACGTCCTTTCATGCTCACCACACACACTCTCTGGTTCCCTCTCTCTCTCTCTCTCTCTCTCTCTCTCTCCTATCTGTTCTCTCTTTCTTCTCCCTCTCTCCCCTCTCTCTTTCTTTCTCTCTCTCTCTCTCTCTCTCTCTCTCTCTCTCTCTCTCTCTCTCTCTCTCTCTCTCTCTCTCCTAGCTGCTCTCCCTTTCCTATTTGTTCTCTCTTTCTTTTGCAGCCCTCCCCATTCTTTTGCTCTGTTTGTCTCTCTTTCTATTTTCCATTTCTATCTCTTCTCTCTTCTCCCTCTCTTCTCTCATGCTTCCCACTCTTTCTTGTTTTCTCTTTTCAACATTTGCTTAGTACAGCCCCCCCCCCCCCCGTTCCCTAAAGTTAAGAGTCCTTGGCCTCCTCTCTTCTCATTCTGTCTCGAATGACCTCATTCTGCCTCCCTCTCCCTTTCTCGCTTTCATTCTGGTCATGATGCATTGAAGTATTTTTGTATATAACTTACACACACAAATCACAGAATTTGATATTTGTTTTTTCCACCTTGTTGTGGAGCTGAGAGCCGACCCAGAGAGACAAGGATTTAGAAGAACAAGGCCGCAGCAGAAATAATCTAAAGAGGGGTTTTCAGATTAGAGTCCGTATTAGGAATATCTCACAGCTTGATTGATCGTATTTTTTCATTTGAATAATCTGTCCGTGGTGAGTGCAAATATAGAGGTTGTACAGGCAGATGTTATAGCTCACGGTTAAGCCTTCTGGAGGTTTCTTAGGCTCAATTTAATGAAACATTCGGAATGGAAGGTGCCCACTTGAAAACCCCCAATGACGTATCTGCTCTGAACTCAAATCCGTTCTAAAATATTGTTTTTTGGAGGGCTCATCTTGGAATATGTCATAATGGACATTATGACACCGTATCCTGTGTATTTTGAAATTACTTAGACACAGTCATGGAGAGAAAAGAGGAGAGGGGATTTTAGTTAATTGTGTCAAATATTGTTTTATTTGTTTATTTCTCTTCACCTTTCTTCTTTTTTAACCTCTTATTTCCTCACTCGCCCTTTGTGCTCCACTATTCTCTCTCTCCCTGTTTGTATAGTGAATATCTGGGATTTATCTCACCTAATAATCTACTCTTATCAAGAAAAACTATATTTCCCATGTACAGAATAGAACACAGAGTCTAGCAGCTTGAATACTGTGCTGCGTATTACTTAACCTCTGTGAGAGAGGTGAGCACCACTGCCCCCTACACAAAATGTAGTGATACAACAACAACAAGGTCAGCAAAAAATGAAAGGAATGAAGTCATCATGAAGCAAGATGACGCTGCAGCTTTCCTCTCTTTGCTCGTGGCCAAAAATACTCTGAAAATGGATGTATTTATTTTCAAAGTGTGGATTATATCTGAGATTCATTCCATATCGTCTTTAGTCCGAACACAACAATTGCCATGTGATTTGATGGAAGTATAGCCACAGTGGGCCTGCTCAGTCACTGTGCATCAATGCTTTCTGGCCTGTTGGCGCTATGCTGTGTGTGTGTGTGTGTGTGTGTGTGTGTGTGTGTGTGTGTGTGTGTGTGTGTGTGTGTGTGTGTGTGTGTGTGTGTGTGTTTGTGTGTGTGTGGCCCTAAGGACGGCTCAAGAGAAGTAGTCTATGTGATCATATTCAGAGACTCAGTCTAAAAACGAGATCAGTAATATATAGTAATATATAATTATATATAATTATATAACATATAAATATAATAAGATTAGTGGCCTTTCATTAACGTTTATTTAATGAAAGTCATAGTTCTTGAAATTCAACCTTTACCACAATCACCATGCACGTGTGTGTGTGTGTGTGTGTGTGTGCGTGTGTGTGTGTGTGTGTGTGTGTCTCCTCTGCTTTGTCCAGGTCTGCTGTTCATTTCCTGCTGTTTCCCTGTCTGGAGGGTGAAGAAAGGATGCTGATGATGATGATGATGAGGAGGAAGACGTCACGGCTACTGATGGCCGTCACGCTGCTTCTGTCCTCAGCTGACTGTCTGCTCCCTCCTCCCTCCGCTGAGGAGCTGGGACGTAAGTCTGCAACACCACAAGATTAAAGAGATGGAAGGTCAAACACGAGGCTAAAGGTCAAACTATGAGGTTAAAGGTCAAGCTATGAGGTCAAATGTCAAACTATGAGGTTAAATGTCAAACTGTGAGGTTAAAGGTCAAACTATGAGGTTAAATGTCAAACTGTGAGGTTAAATGTCAAATTGTGAGGTTAAAGGTTCTTGTCGTTGTCCGTCTGTCCGTCAGAGATCTCTGTTCAGGGGGAGAAGTATCTGGACAAGCAGATAGAGAACGCCATTCTGGGCGTAAAGGAGATGAAAACTGTCATGGAGAAGTCTGGAGAGGAGCACAAGAAGTTCCTCAACACTTTGGAGAAGACCAAGCAAAAGAAAGAGGTACACACACACACACACACACACACACACACACATTCGTCCCTTCATCCATGCCCTAGATTCTTTCATGTTATACTACTACTTAAGGTTCCCACTGGCTCTTTCTAATTCCGTCACCTGTGTGTGTGCGCGCGCGCGCGTGCGTGCGTGTGTGTGTGTGTGTGTGTGTGTGTGTGTGTGCAGGAGGCCCTAAGGACTGCTCAGGAGATGGAGTCCAAACTGGAGAAGGTGACCTTGAATGTCTCTGTCTGTCTGTATTCATAACTCCCAGACAGGTTTCACTAAAGGACACAACAGACAGATGGTTTCCTCCACATAGAAGGTCATGTGACTTCAAGATGAAGAGTTGAAACATTAGCTTACATTAAACATTAGCTTACATTAAACATTAGCAGGCTGCTCAATTTCCCTTCCTAGCTAGGGAAGGATAGAATACATTTTAATAAAGCATATTTATAACAGAATGTACGTATGGAGGAAATACCCTGTAACCACACACACACACACACACACACACACAAACAAAGAGATGTTTTAGAACAGTGTGTGTGTGTGTGTGTGTGTGTGTGTGTGTGTTGTGCAGGTAGAGGAGAGTTGTAATGAGACCATGCAGACTTTGTGGGAGGAGTGTAAGCCCTGTCTGAAGAACACCTGCATTAAGTACTACTCCAGGACCTGCAGCAGTGGAGCGGGGCTGGTGGGGCGACAGGTACCGTACGCTCACTCACACACACACACACACACACCCACCCACCCACACACACAGGCTATCTGACCTGCAGCAATGGAGTAGGCATGGTGGCTGATTGGAAGAATAGCATCTATGATTAAGAAATGCTAAAGTGTTCATGTTATGGCATTGCCTGACATAACAATGGACTTTAAGAAATGAAAAAGTAAGCAATGCTACCTGAAAACATGAAAATAAATGTATAAATCCATTAGCTGGACCTTCGCCTCTGCTGGCTATCGTTAGCATAGCACTTCCAGACAAACATTTGGTTATACAGAAAAAGCTTATTAGGCTGGAAAAGAAAACGACATAGTAAAAAAAAAAGGACGAAAAAAATTGAGAAAGCTAAAACAGAAAAAGGTTAGATATCAGAAGGTGCCCCCACGACTGGGATCCTTACTCTGAACAGGCTACAGCAAGTGTACACATGTTTTTCGGTTCAATTAGTTGACAATAACATTACATTTAAAGCACACAATTTTGTCCAATACATTGCAAAAATTCGATCTGCCATAGATAACACATTTATTAACAGCACAGGGGCAGTTGATTCATTTTCTTTGACAGCAATGTTTCCCCGGGGGGAGTGCACCGTTCCTGGAGGTACTGCAATACCAGGTCGATGCGTGGAGTGGACGGAGCAAGCCCCTATTCCATCTCCCAGTTCCAAAAATCAATTTAATATATGGTCCCCGGGTAGGGGACGTATCAGATATTAAACTGATAAGAACAGATACTACACTTGATCTTAGCCAAAAGGCCGAGAAGCGATACCCTAACTGGATTCGAGGTAGGGGAGTAGTTTACGGCAACGTCAAACTTGCTCACGAGGTGAAATATTTTCTACACAGTCCCTAAATACAGAGAGCTGATCCTAAAAGTAGAGAGATACCGGGCAATATTTTGGCAAATTCTGCGAAACTATTATATATAAACGAACAAGAGAGTCAGGGTTTTGGTGATCACGTGGCAAATCTCTGCCCCAATAGAAAATTGAGAATAGTCTGGTGCCGTAAACGAACAGGATTTTGTGAATATTTAACTACCGTTAAGCAATATGGATTTGTTAAGCAAAAGTGGTGTTCGTAAGTCTAAAAATGAATAGTAATTCAAAGTATCGCAAGTTTTAACGACATTAAACTACATTACAACTTCCAGATTATGTTTGCTTGATTTTCCACTAGATGGCGCTATAAACCGGCTCTTCACTTTGTTAGTGTCGTGCAGTTCGAATGTCAGTTTATGTAAATAGATCGAACTATTTGAGTCTTTTCCTCAAATCTAGTCATTTTACCACTTCAGCCAAGCCAAAGTGATTATTTGTCATTTATTTGGTAAAATATTGCAAATATTACTCTTAGTTTTAGGCTAAAACCCCAGGTCTATTATGTTTTAAGATATAATTTGATTATTTAGGTAGCCTCATATTTTATTACAACAAAATGGTAACTGACAACTGAAGTTATTCCATAAACTTTAATCATAATTTGTATTTTGTACATTTAATTTCAAAGGCAATGATAAGGCAAATAAAGTCCTAAAAATCATTTAATGATGGCAAAACATACGAAGGTCTTAATTAATCGGATAACGAAGCTACATGCTTCTTTAAGCTACTGTAAATAACGTTGACCCTCGCCCTGAGTGGGATGAACAACAGATTTTGTGACGTCTGTCCTCGCGCCACCTAATAACATAATGATTGTGCCTGTATCTGCATTCTCTGCTCTCCACTATTTTCACTACCGTCTTCCTTTTCCTTTGTCATTTATGTTATCTCATTTATCAATGTCTTTCTTCGTTATTTATATGTATTTGTTGTATGTATTATTCCTCAGGTGTAAAGTGATTTTTGTCTGGAAAAACGCTATATAAAGTTAATTACTTATTATTATCATAGTGAGTCGGGCATGGGAGTTCTTCATTTAGTCATTTTAGGAGAGCACCTCAGTTCTTCTGTTTACGTATCGATCTTCTCCCTCCCTGTCTTGCTAGCGTTAGAAACCATATTTCCACTAGATAGCGCTAGAAACCGTCTAATCACCTTCTGACATTGATGTCCAGTTCGAATGATCGATTGCATTTATAAGTTTGTCTTATATTTTGATTATGTATCTATCTTTTCCCTCCCTCCCAGTTGGAGGAGGTCCTCAACAGAACCTCTCCGTTTTCCATCTGGGTTAACGGAGAGAACGTGGGCGTTCTAGAACGCGAGGAACAGAACCAGAACCAGCGGTTCCACAACCTGGAAGAACATTACAGTGAGGTGGCCCAGGGAGTGGACAGCATGTTCCTGGACAGCATGAAGGTACACACACACACACACACACACACACACACACACACACACACACACACACACGCTGACACCCAGAGTTAACCGTCCATCCTCTTCGTCCCAGGTGTTTGACCACATGCGCTCCCTCAACCCTCCGCTGTTCCACGGCCCGTTCCGCACGCCCAGCCTGTGGGGACAGAAACCCGACGCCCTGGAGATCCAGCAGAGGGCCAGAGCGGCCCGCTCACAGAAGGAACCCGATGCCCTGGAAATCCAGCAGGGGGCCAGAGTGGCCCGCTCACAAAAGGAACTCGACGCCCTGGAGATCCAGCAGGGGGCCAGAGCGGCCCGCTCACAGAAGGAACCCGACTTCCTGGTACTGCCCTGCCGTTGCTATGGCCGCTTCTAAGCTCCTTAGCTACCGACGTAAAAGTGTTGTTGTGTTGTAAACTCAGCAACTAACTGTGACGGTTATATCGCTGGCATTTCAATACATTTTAATTCAATCTCAATCTCAATATTCCCTACTAAATGGAAAGCATTATAGTATTATATTATCTATATTTCTGTTCAAGCAGGACAATGAAGCTGTAAATCTAATCTATCAATTTATTTCAATGTCGGCTATGCGGGGTATCAGGGCTTCCATAGCATGTTCTATCGAATGTAAACAACATCTTATTCTATATTTTGGATATAAACTACATCTAAATGTCTACTAGTACTCTTAGGTACTAGATATCTAAATGTGATTAACATTTTAATCTATACTTTACTACATAGTACACCTCTAGGTCCTAGCCATCTAAATGTCTGCTATGCTGTGTATCCCCAGGGCTTCCAGAGTATGTTCTATCGACTATTAACTACATCTTATTCTATAGCTTGGATTTAAACTACATCTAAATGTCTGCTATGCTGTGTATCCCCAGGGCTTCCAGAGTATGTTCTTCCCCATGATGGACGTGGCTCGGGGGTTGTTTAGCTCCATGGACCCCCTGATGATGGGGCCGGATGACAGCATGGACATGTCTACTTCAGACGGTGGGTGGTGTCAGCAAGGGTTTAAAAAAAATTTAATTTTGAATTAAATTCAATTTAAAATTGTATTCAATTAATTATCACAATACATTTTGTAAAGTAAATATCTTATTTTCTTTGGCTTGGATGTATTTGTGTGTGTGTGTGTGTGTGTGTGTTTCTGAGCAGACGGCAGTGTGAGCGAGGACGTCGTGGTAACCAAGCCGTTCGGTAACGGTGGTCAGATGACCTGCAGGGAGATCCGTCGTAACTCAGCGGGCTGCATCAAACTACGGGACGAGTGTGAGAAATGCAAAGAGATCCAGAACATAGGTAAACAGCTCAGCCACTTCATGACTGATGTGGTTCACTGGTTATACCGTTTCAATAATAGCTATAAATACTAGTTATAAAACTATAGTTCATGACTCGTTTTGATGTGGTTAACTGGTTTTACAGTTTTAATACTATCGAAACTATTGTTTTTTAAAAAATGTTTTATAATATGTATTATTATATAAATATGTAATAAAACTAAATATTAGATCATTGTTATATCTGATTATTTAATATTATTTTACTACTAACAAAGCTTATATTATTTTCTCTAGAGGAATACAAGTCAATGTCTTTCACTGTCTGTGGCAAAGACAGTTTACAGTATCAGCCCCTGCTGACTCAGAATCTTTTTATCTCAATATAACAAAGACAAACAGAATTCTCGTCAACGTTGTGTTATTGATGAAAACCATAGCCATGTGTGTGTTGAAAACATTTATACTAACCACCTCTACATATTGCTGACAAATCACAGAGGCCAAGATGAATCTCCCCCAAGATTCATCATCATATCATAATTCTCTCTCTCTCTCTCTCTCTCTCTCTCTCTCTCTCTCTCGTTCTTCTTCTCCTTCTAATTCCTTGTCAATGCCATCGCTCTAGCAAAGACACTGAAAGTGCATCATAGCTCCTACGGAATTAACCCCTTGTCGTCTGTCTGGATCTGTTCCCCATCCAGACTGCTCTGGGTCCAAACCCTTACAAGGTCCGTTGAAGCAGGACCTGGAACGGGCCCTGGCCATGGCCGAGCGTCTGAACCAGGAGTACGACGCACTACTGGGCCGAATGGAACAACAGATGGTCAACACCTCCTCTCTGCTGGACTTCTTTGATAGGTAACAGGGAGGAATTCCTCTGAAGGGGGAAAGGAGGGATGGAAGTAGGATTTACTCATATCAGGGGTGGATATTTGAGGGAAAATTAAAGGTTAAAATATTGATCAATACAAAAAATATGGTTAACAAACAAATGATTAGAAAAGTAGGAGGAATATTTGGGTAAAAACTGTAGACAAGGGAATCTACAGGGCACAAAGGAAAGATAGTCGAATAACGTCTTGACGATCAGTAACAAACGATGGTGTAATTCCAGCTCTGAAAAGTGACGCTCATTCTTTCTAATAACCTGCAGGGGCGACTCCACTGGTTGCAGAAGCAACTACGATTGTATGGAAGTCTATGAGAAAATGACCCTACTTCTCACTTACTTCAATACATCAGTAAACATTTTCCTTACGAGTTTATGGTCTCAATTGCTAGTTTCAAGTCTTTTTTAATACAGCGTGATGTTCATTTAGTAAATGATGGTCCCATTTAGAGTAAAATAAACGATAAAGCAGGGTATGCTTTAGGGCGTGGCTACCTTGTGATTGACACTCAATAGGGATATAGACGTAGCAACGAGCTCCTCCCAGCTCCTTCCCAGCTCCTCGCCAGCCCCACCATCTTGTCCAAGTATGGTCAATGTCGTCACTTCAGGTTTAAAAAAAATATATGGCAATGGCCTATGAAACCAAGATGGCGATTTTCAAAATGCCAAACTTGAGGCTTCAAAACGGTGGTCCACAAACCAATGGGTGACGTCACGATCACTTTGTCCACTTATAATATACTGTCAATGGTAACAAAATGGCTGATAAATATTCAGAACGTTGATGATGTCCACTGCGAATTATATGTGACTGTTTCTTTCAACAGGCAGTTTGGCTGGGTCTCTGCTCTGGCCAACAGCACTAAGACCAAGGATGGCATCTTTAAAGTTCAGACGGTCAGTAAACCTCCACAATGATTTATCTGTTTGTTTATTTCTCTCGCTCTGTCTTTACCTTTATCCATCCCCCCTTTCTCTACTTCTCTCATCTGTTTTCCCCTACATTAATGTATGTCCACAGGGGATCCCTAAAACAATAGCTGTCTGCCTGTTTCTCTGTCTTTATCTCCCTTTCTCTACTTCTCTATTTCCTCATCCTCGCAGTTTTCCCCTCCATTAATAACCAGCCCTATTGTCCACCCTGCAGGTGATCTCCAGGGACAGTGAGAAGGACGAGACATCTCCCCCTGGTGACACCAAGGTGTCGGTGCAGCTGTTTGACACCCCGCCCATGACCTTTGCTGTTCCCGGGGACATTCCCTGGAGCGACCCCAAGTTCTCTGTGGTTGTTGCTCAGGAGGCTCTGGAGCGTTACAAGCAGAGCTCCGCCTCTTCCACCGTGTCACTTCCTGCTCCCACCCCAGCCCCTATGTGAGTGCATGGCTTGGAAATAATGCAAGCATGGCTTCTGTCAGTCATAGTACTATATGATACAGAGCAAACAACATGGACAAACTTACTAGCCTATTATCATTTATCGCTATCATCAATATTATGAATAATATTAATTATTCAATATCCTTGCATTAATAAAATATTACTACTGTTTTATGTTCTGGCTCAAAACAAAAAGACGAAAAACTAATTTGCACACACAAACCGAAATTGCCATTTTGGTACCCACTGCAACAAGGGCTTGTGACATGTAAACTTTTAGTGACATCAGCATCAGAGGGCCCTTCACAAGAGCGGTTGCTGCCAATCTATATGCAACACTTTCAATTACTTTTCTTTTTTAACATTTTTATTTTTACCTTGCTCTTTCAGAGTGAAGTAAAAGCGGCTAAACGCTCCCTCGTGCACGGTCTCAACGTAGGCCGGCTCAACTCCCACTGTCTCCTGACCCCATGTTCTCGTTGAATTCAAACGTCGGATCAATGAATGGATGAATGTGTATATCGCACCTGGAAAACTACCACGCAAGCGCAAAGAAGGAATGCATTACCAATATATTCATAAGCATTTAACACCTCCATATAGACGTCAACCGTGTAGACACCTAGGGCTGTGAAAATATCTGCATTTTCAGGCCCAACGAAAATATGACATTATTCCATTTACGGATAGGTTAGTTGAGACGTTGTTCAAGGGAGACGAGATCAGAGATTGTGCTATACGTTTAAGAAACTGCTTTAGCGATATGAAATTGTACCATCTATCTCTATCTACCTGACTACTCACTGTAAAAGAGAGTATATTGCTTTGTAGTCTTAACCAGCTAGCTGCTGGGGTAGCCTGTTAAGAAGAAACGTAGGCTGTGGATAGTCAAGACCAGTCTATGGTGGAACTGTAGCTTTGAGCTGTAGCTTCCGGCGCTAGCTTTAAGCACTTAGCTGAACCAAGGGCTTTTTTTGTGGTAGTGTGCTCTTTCACTGTATTGCTGATTAGGGATGACGACAAAATAAATAAAAACGGTTGAAATCTACATTGGCTTTTGTGCTACTATGTGTGAGATGTATTGTCTTTATGCACTGTTTCAAAACCCCTTTCTGTTACATGAACAAAGGTGTTGCCCTGGCACATTTGTTGCTTGACTACAAACAGTAGCGCAAGAAGTTGTGGAAGCTTTTGAAATGTTTAAGTCAATACTTTTTTTTTTGGATAATAAGTCATTTGTTATACAAAAAAAAAAGAATATATATATATATCTTATAGGAATATTTCCCCTTTTTGAGAAATAATATATGCCCCTACTTACTCCTAGTCAGACGAAATAATTGACACCAATTTCATGTTTTTACATCCGATTCAGTCAGTTTGGTTGTTGGCTAAATGTAGCCTTGCCCCATGTCTGTAAGCTAGTGGTAACCAGTAGCCCAAACTGACAAAATACAACTTAAATACACCTAGTGTAGGATATTATGTCACTTTTGGCTGGCAGAGATATGCTGCCGGTTACCACTAGCTTACTGTCACGGGGCCAGGCTACATTTTGCCTACAACCTAACCAACTTAAAATTGGACGTACAAACATAAAATTGATGTTACTCATCTCTTCTAACCAGGGGTAAGTAGGGGCATACCTTATTTCTCACAAAGGTGAACTACCTCTTTAAATCTTCTCAAGTTTTGTAAGTCAGTGGCTCTGAGGTGACTGAAAAAATCACGAGTAAAGTAAAAGCCCAGAAAAAAAAACTGTTAAAATATTGTGCCGTTTTTTTATTTTTGTGTAAAAATCACACAGCTGCTAGTTGGCTCTGCAGAGGCAATTCCATGCAGTTTAACATCTAGGAGATCCCCCCACATCCAGAACAGAAGCAATTAAATATAATATTCTTTCGCTGTTAGTCAGCAATTAATGCAAATTTACAAATGAGATCAGAAGGTGTGTATCATATACAATATACAATAGCTATACCAGGCTTTAAACACATCACAAAACCCCATCAAATACTTTCTCTTTGAAGTGCTTACCGCTTGCCTGCTTGCTCTTATGTGCCACTTAATTGAGCTGGATATGGCACGTTAAGGGACTATTCGATTGGTCAGATAGCGGCAGGCAGACTTAATGAAGCACAGAGGCGGAAGTATTTAATGGGATTGAGATTGAATGTTGTTTTGATCCGTGTCTGTAGACGTTAGCCTCCCTCTGCGCACACACACAGTACATTATCATCACTCTCTACAGCAGACAGATAGAAGGCTAGCCATGGTTACAACGACAAGACAGTCACCATGGAAACCTGAACGCCAGTTGGGGAAGTAAGGCTTTAGGAGGACAGGTTCTTCAGAACATACAAAAAAAAAAATGTCCCATTATAGAAAATAGATATGGAAAATAAAGAGACAACAGTAAAGGTTTACAGGTACACAGAAAAAAGATAACCAGAAGATGACGCAGTCATGGCTAGGGCTTTTGTTTTCTGTTGAAGAACAGGCTTTTATTTCAGTACAAGAAACAAGAAACAACATGCAGATTTAAAACAAACAAAAAAAAAAGTCTAAAAGGAATGAGAGAAGGAAATAAAAGAAGAATTCAAAGAGTTTCAAAGTGCAGCTGGGTCATTCAGGTCTTGTTTCTGCAGTGTGTGTGTGTGTGTGAGAGAGAAAGTCAAACAGTGAGAAGAAAGAGCAAGAGCAAGAGAGAGAGAGAGAGAGAGAGAGCAACTGAAATGGCCTGAGTGGAAGAAGCAGACAGGGGGAATCTTCTTAGTCCTTGTAGTGGCCCGATTCTGGCAGGACTTTGGGGGACTGTCATTGGTTGGACTTTGGGGGACTGTCATTGGTTGGACTTTGGGGGACTTTGTCCATGGTTGTGTTACCAGGGAAGCTTTAATTGTGGAAGTATTTCATCGATAGGAAGGGAAGTACTCGAGTTTCAGTCTGGAAGGAAGTTGAAAGCTTGTAATTCAGACGAGACCAACGTGAAATTTAAAATGGTTGGAATATTTGTTTTAATGTCTGACGCGTTCCAAATGAAGCTTTCCGTGCAAAGGGCACTAGTGTCTTCTTACTCCACAGCAATGATGGAGCCAACCAGACCAAATCCTTACATATAAATTAAACTATTGTTTTGCCAATAGTTGGTCGTCTTAATTCCTTTAGGTTCAGACATATGGAAAAAAATAAAGGCTTAGTTCTATCCACAACGTTACATAATTCGTTGTTAACAAAGCCCCCCTCAAAAATAAAAATAAAAAAAGTGAAGAAAAAAAAAAGTGAGTGTGACATACACTCAATCATTGCATCATGCCTTTTATGTAACCGTGGCGCCTGCACACACACTCCTACGAGACACACACACACACACACACACTCACACTCACTCGAACAGATTCACTACCGTTACAAGGAAGTAGAAGGGAGGAACGCAAATGAATGATTTCCTGTCACATGATCAGTCTAGAGTCACGTGATCCGTCATGTCCTCCAAGATTCATCTTCATGTGTCATAAGTCTCTCTCTCTCTCTCTCTCTCTCTCTCTCTCTCTCTCTCTCTCTCTGTCTCTGTCTCTCTGATATGGTAATTTGGCCTCTTGTTCCGTCTCCAGAGGAAAGCAGGTTCTGATAACAGAGCCAAGCGTCTTGTTTCCTTCATAGAAGGGGGGTGAGGGTGGGCGGGTGGGGGGGGGGGAGGTGGCGAGGGAGGGAAGGAGAAGAGCTCTGGACAATTTGTATGCAGCCGATTATTTCCGCTCGTCTGGAATATTTGCAATGCTTCTCCGCTGCGTTTGGCTCAGGGTCAAACACAGACAGCCTGCCACCCAGCCCCACACGGAAATAATTACATCAAACATCACAACCATTTCAAATGGCGTTTACCAAACATACAGTCTGTGACCACTAGACACCTCACACACATCTTTGACTTGTTCAGGGATTCAGAAAAGTGCCGACGTCTGTAACATATACACCCCCCCCCAAGCCCACCCCTCAATCCTCTGTTGTAAGACTGTCCCCTATCTAACTGATGAGGAAAAGCTGTGGCCGTGTGTGTGTGTGTGTGTGTGTGTGTGTGTGTGTTTACGCGTAGACTACAGAGGAAGAGGAGAGGACCGTGGTTGACGGAATGAGGGCAGGCATGGAACATTGCAACAAACGCCCCCCCCCCGCCCCCCCATCATATTACAATGGAGTTACCCTCATCACTAACACACACACACACACACACACACACACACACACACACACACAAGACACAGGTTAGAGATGGGAGAAAGGTCTGAGCTGCTCTAGTTGAACTTCCAGCGATATCCTTTCCTCTAGTAGGTCCTGAGGATGAGAAGAACACACACACACACAGACACACACACACACACACACACACACACACACACACACACACACACACACACACACACACACACACACACACACACACACACACACACACACACACACAGTGAAACAAAAAACAACAAACTTTGACCGTTCTCTTGGAGCATAGGGCATTCAACAGAACAGAGTCTGTATACTTCTGCACTTCTCAATACACATCAAACTCTTATTTATTAGATTAGATTATATTTATATTATAGTCTCTTAAGTGTCTTTCCATACGAGTCTGTCTCTTTGTGTCCTCCATACATTTAGCTGTTGCTGTGTGTGTGTGTGTGTGTGTGTGTGTGTTTGTGTTACCACACCTTCAGTTGTTGTTGTAGTTCACTGTTGAGACGGGCCAGGACTGTGTTGGTGTGTGTGTGTGTGTGTGTGTGTGTGTGTGTGTGTGTGTGTGTTACCACACCTTCAGTTGTTGTTGTAGTTCACTGTTGAGACGGGCCAGGACTGTGTTGGTGTGTGTGTGTGTGTGTGTGTTACTACACCTTCAGTTGTTGTTGTAGTTCACTGTTGAGTCGGGCCAGGACTGTGTTGGTCTCCTTGTTCCTCCTGATGGAGGCTTGGATGGCCTTCTTATCCTTCCCCAAGGACCTGGGATATATACACACACACACACACACACACACACACACACACACACACACACACACAGACAGACACACACACACAGACAGACACACACACACAGACACACAGACAGACACACAGACAGACACACAGACAGACACACAGACAGACACACACACACACACGTTAACTATACGCAAAAACAGAAGGCCACCTATGACTACCAAATACAAAAATATTAAAAGAAGATGACATGGAAATGTAATACATTTTCCCTCTTCTTTTCTTTGTATGCGTTTGAGTAATTACTGAAGATATGTGTGTGTGTGTGTGTGTGTGTGTGTGTGTGTGTGTGTGTGTGTGTGTGTGTGGTAACCTGGGTATAGATGTTTGTGTAGCCGGCAGGGGTGTGTGTGTGTTGTAATCTGGGCATAGATGTCTGTGTAGCAAGCAGGGCAGGGGTATGTGTGTGTGTGTGTGTGTGTGTGTGTGTGTGTGTTGTAACCTGGGTATAGATGTCTGTGTAGCCAGCAGGGCGGGGGGGACGTTTGATTTCTGTGAGTGCAGTTCCTCCGGTCGGAGTTCATCCTCAGACTTCAGTCGCCGACGTACCGGCTTAGGGGGAGGGGCCAGAGGGCCGGTCGACCCCTTGGCCTGCTGGGAAATGAAGGCAAACATAAACAACTCACTAACAAACAAAAGTACAGAAGTATTTCTGTTTGTTTCACATTCCTGTAGTAACTGATTCGTAATCATAAGAAATATGAGGGCTTATACTTATTTTATTGACCAAACGCAGGGTTTCAAGAATAGTGACAACTTATGAACCTTTCTGAGACCAGTCTAAAAAATATAATGTTGATGGAGCAGAAACTTACACAGTTGACTGATGCAACCGATCTGTCCTCTGATTGGCTGTCGCTCTTCACAGTTCTTAAAGGGCCTGCCCCCTCTGACATCTTTTCCACCTGAAGCCCAAAACAACAGAAAACTCTATCATCGTTGATCCTGGACATCAATCATGTCAACCACACACTGAGAACCAAACACATTCTCACAGCTGGGAATTGGAAATACATTATTTATTAGTTGGATTAGATTTATCCTGAACACACACACACACACACACACACACACACACACACGCTCCAACGGTGTGTGTGTGTGTGTGTGTGTGTTCAGGATAAATCTAATCCAACAAACACACACAACACAACACAACACAACACAACACAACACAACACAACACAACACACACACACACACACACACACACACAGAGATAGACACACACCCACAGACATGAACAGAGACACACACACACACACACACACACACACACTGACCAGCGAGGTGTCTGAGTGTTTGTCTGTGTCTGAGGACAGGCTAGAGGGTTGGTCCGAGGCAGCGAAGGCCTGGAACTGGCTGAAGTCAGCAAAGTTAGGCTGCTGGGGGATCTGCTGTGGGGAACCCACGCCCTCCGGCTCTGACCGGTGACCCCCGCTCAGCGGGCCCGAAGTCTGGGGGTGAAAGGTCACCAAGGGTTCAAAAATGTGTTTGAGGACGTGGACGTGTATGTGTGTGTGTTAGACTGTGTGTGTGTGTAGTAGACTGTGTGTGTGTGTGTGTGTGTGTGTGTGTGTGTGTGTGTCTACCTGTGTGGGCAGTGGTCTGGGAGGCACGGCGGGGGGGTAGGCCACGCCCCCTGGCTGCGTCTGTCCCGAGGGGCCCCCCCCAGCGGTGCTGAAGTTCCGGTTCATGTCCAGAGAGGAGGAGCGAGAGTGTGAGGGGTGAGGACGGGGGGGCGGAGGGGGAGGGGCCACTACCTTCAGACCCTCGGGAGACGTTCCAGAGTGAGACCTGAACAACAACAACAACAACACAAAAACACATAAACAAAACAAGGGCTCTCAGGACGTGACTTCACAACGGTTTAGTAGAAAACAAAAACACACAAAAGGTTCTTTGGACCGCGGAGAAAGAAAGAAATGCTCATTCTGTTCATCCACTATAAATAGATAATATAATTCAAGATGAAAAAGATCATTTACAAAGTATTTAAAAATGAATTGTAAAATGTAATTATACTGGTACACATACTGAACCATTTCTATTATCCGTAGTGACAAATATACTTTCAAACATAACTTTGCATTTATTTTGGAGTAGGTTGTGATTACACTGGTCCACATAGTGAACCACTGAGAGTAAACACTGGAGCTCATTCATGGACACAAGGTGTTCAACCAGCTGACCTCTGTCTTGTGATGACGCTTGTGATTGGCTCCTGATCGGAGGTGAAGGAGTCCGAACTGCTGTAGACGTCACCTGTAGGACAAAACAAGACACACCCCTTAAACACCACCGTTCAAAGGAACACGTCTGAAACACCGCCGTTCAAAGGAACACATCTAAAACACCGCCGTTCAAAGGAACACATCTGAAACACCGCCGTTCAAAGGAACACATCTCAAACACCGCCGTTCAAAGGAACACATCTGAAATACCGCCGTTCAAAAGAACACATCTGAAATACCGCCGTTCAAAGGAACACATCTTAAATACCGCCATTCAAATGAACACATCTGAAACACCGCCGTTCAAAAGAACACATCTGAAATACCGCCGTTCAAAGGAACACATCTTAAATACCGCCATTCAAATGAACACATCTGAAACACCGCCGTTCAAAGGAACACATCTGAAATACCGCCGTTCAAAGGAACACATCTGAAGCACCGCCGTTCAAAGGAACACATCTGAAACACCGCCGTTCAAAGGAACACATCTGAAATACCGCCGTTCAAATGAACACATCTGAAATACCGCCGTTCAAAGGAACACATCTGAAGCACTGCCGTTCAAAGGAACACATCTGAAACACCGCCGTTCAAAGGAACACATCTGAAATACCGCCGTTCAAATGAACACATCTGAAATACCGCCGTTCAAAGGAACACATCTGAAATACCGCCGTTCAAATGAACACATCTGAAACACCGCCGTTCAAATGAACACATCTGAAATACCGCTGTTCAAATGAACACACCTTAAACACAGCCGTTCAAATGAACATACCTTAAACACAGCCGTTCAAATGAACATACCTTAAACACAGCCGTTCAAATGAACATACCTTAAACACAGCCGTTCAAATGAACAAACCTTAAATACCGCTGTTCAAATGAACACCCCTTAAATACCGCTTTTCAAATGAACACCCCTTAAATACCACCGCTCAAATCAACACAACTTAAATACCTCATATTGAAACTTTCCCTGTTATCTCATTGTAAGCTATGAATAAAAGCATTGGCTAAAAGCCGCACATTTTAAATCAATTAGATTAAATGAGTCAGCCATTAAGGTTAGCCAGCTAACCCAAGCTGGCACCGCCACAGAATTTGCTTACTTAGTTTAACACAATTAACTTTTAACACTCTAACTATTAACACTACTTATCAATATTGAACATGTTAGGAGCTGTTTCTCCAAAACAAATTGGAATCAGTGAAGACACTCATCCAAAGACAGTGTAAGTGGTTAGTTAGGGTTTAATGTAATCTAAACATATTAACAGGTTTAAGTGAACACACTCACCCACACTGTTGGGGGTTAGGGGTAAATTAATATCAACATACTGAAAGGTTTAGTGAAGACACACCCACACTGTTGGGGGTTAGGGGTAAATTAATATCAACATACTGAAAGGTTTAGTGAAGACACACCCACACTGTTAGTGGTTAGGGTTTAACTTAATATCAATTTATTGAAAGGTTTAGTGAAGACACACCCACACTGTTAGTGGTTAGGGTTTAACGAAATATAAACTTATTGAAAGGTTTAGTGAAGACACACCCACACTGTTAGTGGTTAGGGTTTAACTTAATATCAACATACTGAAAGGTTTAGTGAAGACACACCCACACTGTTGGGGGTTAGGGGTAAATTAATATCAACATACTGAAAGGTTTAGTGAAGACACACCCACACTGTTAGTGGTTAGGGTTTAACTTAATATCAATTTATTGAAAGGTTTAGTGAAGACACACCCACACTGTTAGTGGTTAGGGTTTAACTTAATATCAACTTATTGAAAGGTTTAGTGAAGACACACCCACAGTGTTAGTGGTTAGGGTTCAACTTAATATCAACTTATTGAAAGGTTTAGTGAAGACACACCCACACTGTTAGTGGTTAGGGTTTAACGAAATATAAACTTATTGAAAGGTTTAGTGAAGACACACCCACACTGTTAGTGGTTAGGGTTTAACTTAATATCAACTTATTGAAAGGTTTAGTAAAGACACACCCACACTGTTAGTGGTTAGGGTTTAACTTAATATCAACTAATTGAAAGGTTTAGTGAAGACACACCCACACTGTTGGGGGTTAGGGTTTAACTTAATATCAACTTATTGAAAGGTTTAGTGAAGACACACCCACACTGTTAGTGGTTAGGGTTTAACTTAATATCAACTAATTGAAAGGTTTAGTGAAGACACACCCACAGTGTTAGTGGTTAGGGTTTAACTTAATATCAACTTATTGAAAGGTTTAGTGAAGACACACCCACAGTGTTAGTGGTTAGGGTTTAACTTAATATCAACTTATTTAAAGGTTTAGTGAAGACACACCCACACTGTTAGTGGTTAGGGTTTAACTTAATATCAACTTATTGAAAGGTTTAGTGAAGACACACCCACACTGTTAGTGGTTAGGGTTTAACTTAATATCAACTAATTGAAAGGTTTAGTGAAGACACACCCACACTGTTAGTGGTTAGGGTTTAACGAAATATAAACTTATTGAAAGGTTTAGTGAAGACACACCCACAGTGTTAGTGGTTAGGGTTTAACTTAATATCAACTTATTGAAAGGTTTAGTGAAGACACACCCACACTGTTAGTGGTTAGGGTTTAACTTAATATCAACTAATTGAAAGGTTTAGTGAAGACACACCCACAGTGTTAGTGGTTAGGGTTTAACTTAATATCAATTTATTGAAAGGTTTAGTGAAGACACACCCACACTGTTAGTGGTTAGGGTTTAACTTAATATCAACTTATTGAAAGGTTTAGTGAAGACACACCCACACTGTTAGTGGTTAGGGTTTAACTTAATATCAACTAATTGAAAGGTTTAGTGAAGACACACCCACACTGTTAGTGGTTAGGGTTTAACTTAATATCAACTTATTTAAAGGTTTAGTGAAGACACACCCACACTGTTAGTGGTTAGGGTTTAACTTAATATCAACTTATTTAAAGGTTTAGTGAAGACACACCCACACTGTTAGTGGTTAGGGTTTAACTTAATATCAATTTATTGAAAGGTTTAGTGAAGACACACCCACACTGTTAGTGGTTAGGGTTCAACTTAATATCAACTTATTGAAAGGTTTAGTGAAGACACTCACCCACACTGTTAGCAGGCACAAACTGCATGGAGGTCTCCTCTGACAACTCTGGGGGCGGGGCCATGAGGGGACTGGTGGGGTGGGTGTGTTCTGGAGGGAGGGGAGGAAGAGAGATGGGGGGAAAGAGGAGAGAGGGATGGGAGATAGAGGAGAGGTGGGGAGGGAGGAGAGAAAGAGGAACAAAAGGATGGATGGAGGGAGAAAGAGAGAGAGATGGGAAAAAAGGGAGGAATGAGCAAGAAAAACGTAAAACTCGTTCGGGCAACAACAGTTATGCCCAAAACTTCTCACAAACAAATAATGTTTTTAAGAATGAATGGGAAAAGTGTGTTTTTCTAGTGGAGTTTTGTAAACCAGGAGACGTGTCTCACCACTGCCGGTCCTCTTCAGCTCCATTTCCTGCATGTGGATCTTGCTAGGGGTCATGCGGATGGGAACAGGATGGACAATGGCCGTGTCCTGAATACCAACCACACAAAATGGAGGAGGGAGGGCAATAGACTTAAAAGCACATTTCACGGCTCATAACAGACTTTGACCATTCAAATTCACAGACTTTTTCAAGCACCAATTTTTTTAAGGACATTACAAATGTACTATATTTCAAAAGAGGGGGACACAAAAATTGCAGAAGGAGGGGAGACAATAGACTTAAAACACATATATGACTATATGACTGACTATACTAGACGTACACACACACACACACATTCCCTAGCCTTTTCACTGTGGAGCCCACCGCACAGAGCAGTCTCAAAGTAATTTATGGATCCCCATTCTGAACTACAGGACAACAATTAACACAAGCATTCCTTAAAACAACATAGGACATCAGAACTAGAATACACCGGGTGCTCAGAACCATGGCAACTAGAATCATGGTGCATTCCACGTGTTCTAATTCTATGATGAGAACTACAGACTGTTCCTTGTTTAGGTGGAGGAGCAAAGGACTCTGGGAAGTCAGTACTTCCAAACTTCTCCAGCTGTGCTCGACTAGTCAGGTCTGACACAGCAGAGCCAATGGGATTTGTTCCTGTAATCTAAAATTTGTTCCAAAAGCAGCCCAAAGCAAACAATTCTAAAGTATCTCAGCCATATCCACTGGACATACCTAAAGTACTTTTGTATACGTTCCAAATAGGATGTCCATCAAGTTAAATGTTCTTCTAGAGAACTGAGAGTCCATTCATTTCGACAGTGTTGCTTCCATGTCGTTATTAAGGAGTTGGTATAAGTGGAAAGAAAGCGTCTGATAAAAGCTGAGCAAGCTCAATTAAACCGTCCTGCACTGTTTTACCATTGTACAAAGGAGCATCATGCACTTAACAGCAGACCGGAGAGAAAGAGAGGGAGAGAAAGAAACAAAAGAAAACTGGTAGACTGAGGAGATTGGGGGAATCAGACAGAGTGACAGAGACGGTGTTAATCCCAGACATAAGGAATGTAGGAAAACTGGCGATAGACTAAAGTGATTGACTTACAGGGTCAGCTGGTGCAATGTTAGAATCAAATTGAGTCAGAGTTTGTGAGCTGGACGAGCGTTCGCTAAAGGTCTCCCACTGCTGAGGGACAAGAAAAAAACCAGTCACGCATCATCAACCTGCGCCTGCCCGTGACGTCATCAGTCAGCGACGACTGGAAACGTCAGGTTATTATTCCTTGATATTGGTAATATATACAGTCATAAATAAATACATGGTGCTGTAAACGAAAACATCAAATAACATTGTGACAATTAACCAAACATTATGTTTCTTTCTATCACTCCCTGGATACATTCAGCCAATAGCACGGTGATGAGATTTAGACATTAGTGACTCTCAAAAAACAACCCTGTCCTCCTAAAACAAAGGCAACAGCTAGTGTGTGTGTGTGTGGGTATGAGCCAAGTGTTAGTGAAAGCAAAAGAACGTTTGAGTGAGCAAGTGTCCGTTTGAGTGTGCCCTTATGCGTGTGAGTAAGCGAAAGGGTGAATAAAACAATGAATGAAGTTGTGTGTTTAGTGTGGGTTGTGTGTGTGTCTGTGTGTGTGTTTAGTGTGGGTTGTGTGTGTGTGTCTGTGTGTTTAGTGTGGGTTGTGTGTGTGTTTAGTGTGGGCTGTGTGTGTGTGTGTGTGTGTGTGTTTAGTGTGGGTTGTGTGTGTGTTTAGTGTGGGCTGTGTGTGTGTGTGTCTGTGTGTTTAGTGTGGGTTGTGTGTGTGTTTAGTGTGGGTTGTCTGTGTGTTTAGTGTGGGCTGTATGTGTGTCTGTCTGTGTGTGTGTCTGTGTGTTCAGTGTGGGTTGTGTGTGTGTCTGTGTGGGTTGTGTGTGTGTTTGCGGTGGGTTTCCACTGGACGTGATGTTGCGACATGAATAATCACTTCCCATTCGTTCTCTATGGGACCCACGTGATATCACGTGCAGTGCATTATGGGAAGGCAAGCCACCAAAACCCGAAGGTGATGTCAAACTATAGAATTTGTTTTCAATCCTATGCAAATGAAGGCGACAGCAGCGTCCCTACCAGCCAATAGAATTCCAGGATAGCCAGGTTTGGGTTTTCTCCCCTGGTTACAAAATAAACAAATGATTAGTTACGCAAAACCATAGTTCCCTGTTGCTATGAAAGAGAATCGAAGCTATTTTGACCTTCCCTATCCTTTATGATTGTAGTCTAATGGTCGAATGTCATACTGCACGGGGGAAGGTTGCCCAGCTGCTAGGTTGTTCTGCTGGGTTTTGACCGTTTGTTTCTCAGTTAATTTTATAGCTATCTAAGCTAACTTGTGTTTTAGGAGGGGAGGAGATATAGGCTGTCGGTCGCCATTGTTAGCTAAACAACAAAATGTCTGTAATAGCATGCAACTTATTTTGAATAGGTGTGAGATTCATCTTTTTGTTCAAACTTATTTGGAATATGACGGCGTCTAAACTCAAGTATAATAACATCCTTCATGAGGTCTGGGCCATCCCACCCCCACCCCCACCCCCCCTGGAGCGACATGCGGCGATGTTGAGACGGCCAGTGGAAACCCACCGTGTTTAGTGTGTGTGTGTGTGTGTGTGTGTGTGTGTGTGTGGGCGGTGTGTGTGTGTGTCCCACCTCGTTGCTCTGATTGGTCTCAGCCCACGTCTGGTTCAACAAAGGCATGGAGGGGGACTTGTTAGGGGTGACCTCTACAGGGGAGCCTGAGTAGCCCACGTCTGGAGCCGAATCTGGCACCTCTGGACACACACACACACACACACACACACACACACAGGAGTGAGATAAAAAGAGAGAGAGAGCCACTCTATTCCCATTACCTGCTTAAGAGAGAGTGTGTGTGTGTTTGTTACCTACTAAAGAGAGAGAGAGTGTGTGTGTGTGTGTGTGTTTGTTTGTTTGTTACCTACTAAAGAGAGAGTGTGAGTGAGTGTGTGTGTTTGTTACCTACTAAAGAGAGAGTGTGAGTGAGTGTGTGTCTGTTACCTGCTTAAGAGAGTGTGTGTGTGCCCCCGTTACCTGCTGAGTCATCCAGGTCGATGAGTTTAGGCATCAGGCTTTCCGGCAGCTTCTCTGGCAGGTCGTAGCCGTTCTTCCTAGCGACCACCAGGTGGAAGGCAGCACAGAACTCATCCAGCGTCAACGCACCGTCCTTATCAAAGTCTGACAGCTCCCTGAGAGAGAGAGAGAGAGAGAGAGAGAGAGAGAGAGAGAGAGAGAGAGAGAGAGAGAGAGAGAGAGAGAGAGAGAGAGAGAGAGAGAGAGAGAGAGAGAGAGAGAGAGAGAGAGAGAGAGAGAGAGAGAGAGAGAAATGGGAGGGAGGGTGGAGAGGAATAATAAGAGTAGATGGACAGATTCATTCATTTACAACATTTCTAGAGTTCCCTGTTGGGCGAGAGAGAGAAGAGGTTGATACGAGCCTATTCATCTTGTCTTTGTTGTTTTGACGGTCGAGTGTTAACGTAACACATGGAGCTAGCGAACAGACACTTGAATGTTAGACAACATCTCCATGACAACTCACCAGATGTGTGAAAGTTCCAGAATGGGAAGTTTGGATTTGGTGAAAAACTCCTTAGCAGCAGAACCTGGAAGAGAAGATCCAAAGGAATAAGTGTGTGTGTGTGTGTGTGTGTGTGTGTGTGTGTGTGTGTATTCATACCAGGTATGAATCCGTTGAGATCTGGTTGGATGGTTTTGAACTGGTTGATATAATACTGTCTTTGTTCGTCAGTGATTCTCCACGGGTCGTCATAACCACTCGACTGACGTTGAACCTCATTGTTCATCGCCGACGACGACGGCACTGTTCGCATGGTTGTGCTCTCCTACGGCAAGCCACGGGTGACATACCGAGAAAGTCAAATTGAAGAATGACTTTCAGAAGTTAAATGCCATGCCATAAATACCCTTTCCTTTTCCCTATGAATGCTAAATGTTAAACTTGAAGAATGTGCTGTAATTTTTCTTTCTGTTTTTATGAAACAACTCTATCTGATAAACCTACACACCTAAACGAGACATCTGGAAAATGAAATAATTAATCTGTGACTACTGAGACAGCACAACAAGATGTATAAACACATTCATTTCATTGAACTAAAGTATCATGATGTATATGACTTTCATAATCATTACTTAGTGAATACTCTTTGGTATTATAAGACGTGTTATACTGAACTTGTGATATGAATATGACTTTCAGAACCATTACTTAGTGAATACTCTTTGGTATTATAAGACATGTTATACTGAACTAAAGTACACGATGAATATGACTTTCATAATCATTACTTAGTGAATACTCTTTGGTATTATAAGACATGTTATACTGAACTTGTGATATGAATATGACTTTCATAACCATTACTTAGTGAATACTCTTTGGTATTATAAGACGTGTTATACTGAACTTGTGATATGAATATGACTTTCAGAACCATTACTTAGTGAATACTCTTTGGTATTATAAGACATGTTATACTGAACTAAAGTACACGATGAATATGACTTTCATAATCATTACTTAGTGAATACTCTTTGGTATTATAAGACATGTTATACTGAACTTGTGATATGAATATGACTTTCATAACCATTACTTAGTGAATACTCTTTGGTATTATAAGACGTGTTATACTGAACTTGTGATATGAATATGACTTTCATAACCATTACTTAGTGAATACTCTTTGGTATTATAAGACATGTTATACTGAACTTGTGATATGAATATGACTTTCATAACCATTACTTAGTGAATACTCTTTGGTATTATAAGACGTGTTATACTGAACTTGTGATATGAATATGACTTTCATAACCATTACTTAGTGAATACTCTTTGGTATTATAAGACGTGTTATACTGAACTTGTGATATGAATATGACTTTTGAAGAGAGAGTGTTGGTGTGAGACTGACCCAGCTTTCCTGGACCGGGGGAGGGGAGTGTGACGACCACATACCATCACCTGACACTGGCCCTAGGAGGGAGGGGAGAAAGAGAGAGATACAGAGAGAGAGGGGGAGAGAGAGAGATACAGAGATAAGAGGGGGAGAGAGAGATACAGAGATAGAGGGAGAGAGAGAGAGCGAGAGATACAGAGATAGAGGGGGAGAGAGAGAGAGAGATACAGAGAGAGCGGGGGAGAGAGAGAGAGAGAGAGAGAGAGAGAGAGAGATACAGAGATAGAGAGAGAGACAGAGAGAGAGAGAGAGATACAGAGATAGAGGGGGAGAGAGAGAGAGAGATAGAGAGAGACAGAGTGTGAGTCAGCACAAACCACTCTTCCACCCGAACCACACTGTTGAGAATGTATGAATGCATGAACCCATACTAAGTGTCCATTATAGGTATGTATGAATGCATGAACCCATACTAAGTGTCCATTATAGGTATGTGTGAATGCATGAACCCATACTAAGGCCCATTATAGGTATGTGTGAATGCATGAACCCATACTAAGTGTCCATTATAGGTATGTGTGAATGCATGAACCCATACTAAGTGTCCATTATAGGTATGTGTGAATGCATGAACCCATACTAAGTGTCCATTATAGGTATGTGTGAATGCATGAACCCATACTAAGTGTCCATTATAGGTATGTGTGAATGCATGAACCCATACTAAGTGTCCATTATAGGTATGTGTGAATGCATGAACCCATACTAAGTGTCCATTATAGGTATGTGTGAATGCATGAACCCATACTAAGTGTCCATTATAGGTATGTGTGAATGCATGAACCCATACTAAGGCCCATTATAGGTATGTGTGTATGCAAGCAATCTTGTATGACTTGAACACGTGTAAACCTGCACGTGGGTACTTTCTGTCTGGACGCAACAGGTGGTTATTATGAGTGTCTGGGGTTGCGTCAAATTATGGACGTCCTGTCTGGGCCGGAAACCAACCCTGTTTCTGTTAATTATGGACGTCCTGTCTGGGCCGGAAACCAACCCTGTTTCTGCTTAACAAGAGTTTGAGAGGGAGGCGAGGTCTACCTGACTGTGCTTCTCTGAAGGGCGTCCAGACAGCGCCCCCTACTGGTGGTCGCTCTGCGTTCCCGCCGCTCGGCTGCCTCTGGTGCTTCCTCCAGGAATGGGGGGAGGAGGGGGGAGATTGGCTGGGAGAAACTACAGGGGAGGTCGAGTCAGGCTACAGGAGGAAGGGGAAGAGGATGAAGCAGAAAAGGAGGAGGAGGAGGAGGAGGAGGGGGAAGAGGAAAAGGAGGAAGAGGAGCAGGAAGTGAAACATACTGTATTATTCTACGTAAATATTATATGTATAACATTATTACATAGATTAAGTTATATCATAAAAAAAGAAACATCTTGTGAGTCCATTTGGTTCCAAGACTAATGTCTCTTTCTGCATGGCGCATAAGAGCTACACGAGGTACGGTAAGAGGAAGTGTTTCTACAGACAACAACCAACGTGGGATTCTATGGAGGAAGCTGGACGAGGAGGATATTCAGGTACCGGTTTGAGTGACACAACCCTTACCTGTGACTCTACAGAGGGAGCCAGTGGCTGGATGACTTCCTGGACCACGGCTGAGGGGGGAGGCCCCTTTTTGGGCTGGTGGTGGCCCCTGCCAGGGGGTCTGGGGATCACGCCCGAGCCAGGGTAGGGCCCTTGGGAGTCTGGGTCGTGGTACAACGAGGTGTGTCTCGACTCCTGCTCATTCTTACCCACGATGAACCGTGGCAGAGGCAGGTCTTTGACTGAGAGAGAGAGAGAGAGAGAGAGAGAGAGAGAGAGAGAGAGAGAGAGAGAAATGGAGGGAGAGGGAGAAATGGAGGGAGAGAGAGAGAGAGAGAGAGAGGGAGAGAAAGAGAGAGAAATGGAGGGAGAAAGAGAGAGAGAAATGGAGGGAGAGGGAGAGAGAGAGAGAGAGAGAGAAATGGAGGGAGAGAGAGAAATGGAGGGAGAGAGGGAGAGAGAGAGAGAGAGAGAGAGCGAAATGGAGGGAGAGAGAGAGAGAGAGAGAGAGAGAGAGAGAGAGAGAGAGAGAGAGAGAGAAATGGAGGGAGAAAGAGAGAGAAATGGAGGGGGAGAGAGAGAGAGAGAAAGAGAGAGAAATGGAGGGAGAAAGAGAAAGAGAAATGGAGGGGGAGAGAGAGAGAGAGAGAAATGGAGGGGGAGAGAGAGAGAGAGAGAGGGGGAGAGAGAGAGAGAGAGAGAGAGAGAGAGAGAGAAAGAGAGAGAAATGGAGGGAGAAAGAGAGAGAGAAATGGAGGGAGAGAAAGAGAGACAGAGAGAGAGCGAATGGGAGGTAGAGAGAGAGAGAAATGGAGGGAGAGAGAGAGAAATGATGGAGACTTTGTTAAATAAAATAGAGAAGGATCGTTCAATGGTGAGTATGGTGGTGGTAAGACACTTGAAGAGCTGTCAGGGGAATCAAATGAAAAACAAAAACAATAATAGAAAATGAGATGAGGTTATTGATGTCTTAATAATAATCAGAAACCTATCTCTGAGCTTAGGTTATTGATGTCTTAATAATAATCAGAAACCTATCTCTGAGCTTAGGTTATTGATGTCTTAATAATAATCAGAAACCTATCTCTGAGCTTAGGTAATTGATGTCTTAATAATAATCAGAAACCTATCTCTGAGCTTAGGTAATTGATGTCTTAATAATAATCAGAAACCTATCTCTGAGCTTAGGTAATTGATGTCTTAATAATAATCAGAAACCTATCTCTGAGCTTCGGTAATTTATGTCTTAATAATAATCAGAAACCTATCTCTGAGCTTAGGTTATGAATGTCTTAATAATCATTTTAAACCTATCTCTGAGCTTAGGTTATTGATGTCTTAATAATAATCAGAAACCTATCTCTGAGCTTAGGTTATTATTGTTGAATAAAGATTTAAAATGTCCCCCCCCCCCAAAAAAAACAGGAGACAAACTTGTTCATGAGAGAGTAGGTCACGTCATAGACTGGCAAACACACAATAGATATCTTCACTTCCTGCAGGCATCCCACAAGCGAGTGACTATTTCCTGTCATCTCACACCGGTCTCTCCAAGATTCACTTGTCTTTTCATTTCCATCCGACCAGCCATCCCACAACCCTGCCATCCAAAAACTGACCAGCCTTTCAACCACCCAGCCGCACAACTACCCAGCTTTTCAACCACCCAGCCGAACAATTACCCAGCCATCCCACAACCCAGCCCTCTAACAACAAAGCCTCTCCAAGCACACACTAGTTTGACCCCCTTGGTTTTTTTCAAGACATACACCCAAGCTCTTCTTAAATATAATTTAGTGCATCATAATAGGTGTATTTCAGTCTCTCAATGTTACGCGTTTGAGAATCGAGTCCTTTAAATGAAGGCATTAAGTTTGTCTATACAATTTCAATGTCAGCAAAAGGATATTTACACCTACTTCCTCATCATAACTTTGACTTGTAAAAACATTTGTGGCAATATTTCAGGCTGACTTATCTCCATTTTGTGGTTAGCAACATTTTGTAGGAAGATGACTACTTCCCTTAAATGTTGGCTGGCTGTTTTTAACAAAAGCCACAGTAAACCATGTTGATAAAAAAAGAGAATAATTTCCCCTTGTGGTCCTCTGCATTACTAAAACACAGGGTTTATGAGAGGATGAAACTAACAAAGCCTCTCTCTTAGTTGCACAAACCCATGAAAGCCGACACGAGAAGTATTTCATATTACAGTATTAGCCATTAGCAAACTTGCTGCACTTACTGAGCAAGAGAGGCAATTACTTTTTTCATGAAGTTGTTGAACATTAACTGGATAAAATTGTTTATAAAAAAAGGTGAAACAGTCATGTACATCAAGGGTTTCACTTTCCATTTAACGATTAGAATTATTGCACCACATTTCAACCAAAACTAAAATGAACTTGCTTAAGTCTGGTTTATGCTTCCTAACAGCCCATAGCGCATAACGTTTTCTCCTGTGCATAAAACAATCTCTGATTGGTTGAGCAGGGAATGAAGCAGGAAGTGAGAAGATATCTGGCAATATTTCGGTTGGAAAACACACATAGATCACGATTAAACAAACAATGGCGCAGTTTGAAGAGCGAATCACGTAAATAATATCGACATTTGTACTACCTATCTGGGGGGGAAAAAACTACAAAAATAGCGAAGTCACTATATGTGACAGTCCGTATCTGTTTCTTCTACTGTCTTTCCTGTACATTCTGAATTCGTAAATGTGATCCTGCCCCCTAGTCAACCCGCAGAAGCATGTAGGCTAATTACTGTGCAAACGTGTGAACGAGGCACAAACCTTTTTTGCAGATCCGCGAATGCAGAAACATAAATCAGACTTTACTGGGTAAGTC
Source organism: Aplochiton taeniatus (assembly GCA_017639675.1). NCBI lineage: Eukaryota > Metazoa > Chordata > Actinopteri > Galaxiiformes > Galaxiidae > Aplochiton > Aplochiton taeniatus. The sequence goes on along the minus strand of CM030179.1, from coordinate 1,771,238 downwards.
CCCCGGATCCAACCCTCTGAGGGTCAAAGGTCGACTCACCTGAGTTGAGGCTCTCCACTCTCAGAGGAAGTCCAGACTGTGCCACAGCGATGAGCTTCAGGGCTATGTAGAACTGACTCCTTCCAAAGTGGCCCAACCGAGTGGCACCGCAGAGCTCAGTGATCTGACCGGCAACAACAACAAAAACATATTACAGCAACATATTAAACTTTTCCAAAGGACGATGGATAAGTTGGTCTAATAATAAAAGACCGCTTATTTACGAGAGGATGTCTGAAAATGAAGTTCTGTTACAAACTTGGATGAAGACCATTTACCCTTTCTCGTTTTAGAATGAAAGACTTCAGAGAGCAAGAGGATAAAATAGCCCTTAGACCTAAAATCATTCTACAATGGGTTCCTTTCCTTCTCAAAGCAGTCAACTAGTCTATCTAAACTTTGTAAACACTCCCTAGCCCTGCGACACAGTTATTTGAAACTGCTTTTCCATATCGCCAGCGGTTTATATAATTTACATCCAAAATCTCAACAGTAAATCATGCTTGTAAATGTAAGCATAAGGTTGTCAAACAGTCTGAATGGAGCAGAGGAGTTCACAAGCAGCTGCAGACAAGAGCTCTCTACTTGACCTTGAAAACGATGCTGAGTCACAAATAGCTAATATTTGCCAACCAGCATAGACTGACCAACAGAGTCACGAGACAGGGCTACGGATAGGTTGTACCTCATGAACTCGGAGACAGATTTTGTATTTCTTTTTTGTGAACTAACGACGCTCCCTTCTTACAGGTTGCTTGAACAAGTATTTAGTAAGCTGTATGATATGAACAAGGAGGAGGGGTCAAGTTTAAAGCTAGGAATATTCAGGAACATAGCGACATAGGAGTCAGAGGGTTCAAAGTAGGCCTACTCCTTTAAGCATCCATTGTACGAGAGTCACAAAACACTGCAGGGGCATCAACCTGTCGTTACCGGTCAGGAGTGGTGCCAACTTCAATCATTTGGAATAGATAACTTTTTGTTTAACGTGACGTTATGTCCCATTTACTGTAGTTTAGTGAAAATGATGAACATTTGAATTAATAATGTAAGCTAGCAAACACAAATACAACGAAAGAATGATGTTATTTTAAATACAATAAGTGCTAATGCACCGAGCTGCGTGGCATATATGTCCAAAACAACACTATTTACAACGCATACAAGAACAGCAGGTAGGACGAGAAGGGTGGGAACAGGGCGAGGAGGCAAAATAATATACATGTCTGTGCCTTGTGCAAAACAGTGTTAAATCCTAGACATAGTCAAGCAACTGGTTCCAATCTTTCGCTAACGTAGGCATTTCGGTGAAATTGAAATTACTAGTAGTAGTGCCCCGTCTTCCCGTCAACACAGACAGTTAGCAATTCAATCGATATAACGTTACCTAGCTAAGTCAACTGGCCTGTTAGGCTTGCAAATGATAAGGCTCACACAACTCTTGAGTTCACTCGTTGGCTTGATATTTTTCTTCCCTAATGCTTAGTACTCACATGCTAGTGGTCGGCAAGTCACCCAAATTAATTGGATGTACTACCAAAAAGTTAACATAGACAACGTTGAGGATGCTAGAAACGTTAACGTTACCTGTAAAACCACTTCACTTGGGAGCTGGGCCGCCCGGAAAAGGTCAAGAACTTTCCCGTTAGAAGCCACTTTCTTGGTGTTGTCCGTATCGCAATAAACGAACAAATCCGAATAGTATTTCTGCTCTCCATCACTCAGAGTTAGACTTTCCATTTTAATTTTAAATTAACCAGATCATGGACTAGTAGGCTATTGATGATTATCATTAGCTAGCAGCAGCTAAAATTCGGTCCCCAAAAATGGGCGAGACAGTGCGTAAGAGGACAGAAGATGCTAGCTAGCTTGTTCAGTAGGCTACGCTAGCTAGAAAGCAACGTGGTTAGCGTGCCGTACTGCTCGGGTTGTCCCTTTCGTTTACTCTGTGACAATATACTAATCTGGAATGATTTGAGCCAGATTATGTTTGCCTAATAAGTTTGCGAGAACTACGCAGCTGACTGGCGTTATTGCTATAGCTTGTTGCACTGTCTAGCTAGCCTGGACAGGTAGCGTTAGCAGGAATAGGCTAGCCTCAAAGTCAGCAGTGAGCAGTCCGTAACACTCGACCGTCCACTCCCGTCCGAGTCTTGACTTCTTCGTTTAGCTTACAAGTAGCCTAATGTTAACTCAGGACTGCTTTTACTTGTTTGGTTCACTTCCAGGATGGTGCTTCTGCCTTTCGATTGAGACAAATCCCTCCTCCACACCGTTAGAAGGAAAGTTTAAGGATATTTTGGCTCGTTCATCCATCAGTCAGAGCCGCCATTCCTATGGCCCCGTGATGTCACCGTGCAGACAAGACAGTACGAGTCAGCGCGAGTTAGCCTGGCTAGGACCCGGATAAAGAATGTCAACACCGAAAAGTATAGCCTAAAAGTATCCCATAAATGTTAGCCTCCACCGTCTTCTTAGTTTGTGTCAAATGATGCATGTCCTGTCTGAGCCGAAAACCAACAAAGACGAGTCAACACATTTCAGTTGTCTGCTTAAAAATATAAAAGAGTGAAGACACATTTTAAAATCTCGTTTACAAAAACTTTATAGCTCGGGATTATCGTGGAATCCTATCGGGGCCGGGGATTTACTGTTCTTTGAATTGAGGGATAATTAGTCATAAACAGGCGACCCCATATCCTCTCTGAAAACGATTTAGTTGCTTTTCTTTGGTGCATTGTCTTTTGTAATGGCTTTTCTTTCTTTATGTTTCATTGTGAAAGAAACTGGCGATAACAAAGTTTTCTCCCCGCACGCCCGTGCTGCCTATACCCGGAAAAACGTCAACATGGGCCTGGTCCCTTAAACTAGTGACTGCACTCGCCATATCTCTCGTGAGAAAAGATCAGTCCTATCATGGGTTCCGATCTTCTTGGAAATCGAGTGCAAGCAATGAGCTATTCAGAAATGTCTTCAGAACTGTGTCTGTCTTTATATCCTTTCGTTTCTCCACTGTCTAATGAGCGCCACTCATTTTTCTTCTATTTTTTTCCATCTATATCCCATAGGTGGATGAAAGTATGTTTAATATTGTCGAGTATATTAACCATTGCTGTCAATGGTTAATTTATTCAATAAAAATAAAATAATTGTAATTTATCCTGGAGGCGGGGAGGGGTCATGACGATGACGTGAGCTAGCTAGTAGCCACAGTTTATGGTATTTTTTCGCTTCGGCGTCTGTTCAATCGAGTGACTAATTTTGACCTTTCTTGAGTCTGCACAGCATCTCTCGCGTAGTCAACTAGCAATCATCTCATCTAACTCAGGTAGTACGTTTGATGAATGCATGAAACAGTCAAAAATACGTTTAGTTTTCTTTTAGAATAGGACATTTTACAAATGTTCAAGCTCTGATTTATTGCTAGCACGGAAGCTAACAAAGTATTGGCTAATCTATGCCAGGAAAAGCTATTAATCCTGCTGCAGTATTTGCTTTGCGTTTTACTAGGTGACTAACAAACGGCAAAAACATGTTTTTGATTTTAACCACACCAAGTGAATGCACTGACCACTCGAAAATGATTCTAGTTACAGTGGTGCTTTTCTTTTTAACAGAATGTACAATTATCGATGTGCTAGCGACGGTCACTTCCGCGTTGGCGCTACAATGTTGCAATCTGTTCTGGTTCACAGATTAAAATCAATATAGCTTCACGAATTTAACCATAGTGACCAGAGTGTCTTTTCTATTGCGCAAATAAAACACGAGTAAACTTAATCGACTTGTCCCCTCCATCAAGTCATGGTCGTTAATCGAGATTTAATTCGGATCGACGGTTATTATTAGGTTTTAATGGGTTCGTTCTGCTATGCTGATAATGTGCCCCAGAGACTGTATGCATTGCTGATTTTTTTCATTCTTCTATTCACCCCTTCAGTAATTATGAATGTCCAACACGAAATAACTTTGCTTGTGGAGGAGATCCAACGACTCGGCACTAAAAGTGAGTAACGCCTACGGATGTGAAGCTATAGGTCACTTCTGATCACTTGGGAGACTGTAATACAGTTACATCCACGCACACTGGCTCTGCTTCTAAACTTGAGGCCTGCCCCTTTCTTGTTGTTCACTATCAGAGACAAGTTACAAACCGTCCCTTTCTGAAGTTTCATACAAAAGAAATACACGCACAATATGAATGATCATTAGCAAGTTCATTCGAATTGCAGCAATGCCAATAAAATTCACCACTCCTAATGGTTTGTCGTTACACTCTTATTCCAGATGGCGACGGAAAAACTTGCGTAAAATTTGGTGTGCTTTTTGATGATGAGCGGTATGTCTGGACACGTACACCCCAAAATGACTTGTGTCAAAAAGTTGCACAGGTACATACATACACACACCACACAGAACGACGTTAATGTGTGTAAACTACCAACAGATGTGCTAACATCTTTGAGGCGCTGGTGGGGACCTTGCGGGCGGCGAAGAGGAAGAAGATTGTAGCCTTTGAGGGAGAGCTGCTTCTTCAAGGCGTTCATGATAATGTTGACATAATTCTCCTGCAGGAATGATACCCGTTGTTAGTTTGTCTAATTGGCGTCATCTGCTGGGTCACCTTGTATGTCAAATCCTTTAAAATACCAAGAGCTGTGCTTGAATCCTTATAAGAAAAGAAAGGCACTCAATATTTCATCCATTTAATGCCTTATTTGACCCTATTCATTTTATAGAGAGTTAAAGAAAAAGGTTGGTGGGCAAAGAAAGTATTCATTTTGGTCAATATACGTGAGTTTATCTAGACTGACAAGCTTTAGTGAAATGTATTTTAAAGGATTTACTAGTATTTAAAAAAAATGTAATCCACGAGTGCTTAAAGCTCATCATTTAATTTTAAAAGATGTTAGCGTTGTGGTGGATGTCGGTTTTAACCAAACAGTTTAACAGTCTTTTTTTAATTCCTTAACACACACAAGCCATTTGCTTCCACCAAATATATCAGATGAGAGCCATGTTTTCAGGGTCAAGTCACATGCTGGTTTAATGAGGGTTGAGAGAGGGGATACAAAGATTCTGAAATAATTGGATAAAGGAGATCATTTTGGATGGAGCGATACATATGTTCATCTTGATGTACTGGCATTTGTTCATGCCGTGACCACACTGGTTACATCTTTCACTTTTTTCATCTGTGATTTGAGTATAACACCAATCTAAAGTTTACTTTGTGACCAGCTGGGTGTTTTTCATTCCCATTGTTTGATATTTTATCAGCTAAAGGATGAAATATATATGTTTTGATAAAACATTCAGGATTACACACATGCAGGCTAAGAATGTAACACTTTGTATACACCCAAGCAACTGAATATTCCTTGTTTTTTTAAGTGTGGTAAGTGCAACTTTTCCACTTCCCAAACCGTACAGACAAGTACAATGTCATAAAATTGCAACTGCATTAATTGTTTACATGGTAATTTTGCTACCTCTTGTAGACTTTATATGACATTCTTCTTATTCCTCTAAGAAGAGAAAAATCATTCCTTAAGAAATACTGAGAATCCAAGTACTTATGTTGTTTTTTTATCCATGCAACTTTTTAAAAAGAGTTCTTTGTATTCAAGCTTTGATATGTTTGCAAGAATGTTTTTTCTCTTTGGCCCACAGTCAAAAACATTGCCTTTGTAATGAGCAAAGCGCAGGGTCAGGGATAGCTCAGTGAATCGCTTTGTGCAATTTCTATTAGTTTAAACAGAGGTTGATTTGTGCCAAATCAATGGGTTGGTGTTTCTAACGTTTTCTCAGGACTTCAATCAGCACAATCCAAATGTGTTAAATTGACCTGTGACTGAAATTAGAAAATAGGAAACAAGAAGTTTATTTTATGCTTTGTCACATATTATTTTTGTTTATTCTGGATTATGTACTTGACTCATGCGCCTGTGTTTTATAAACAAATCAATCATCACTCATTTGTCGGGTGTTTTTATCATGTCTTTCATGTCTGCAAATGCAAAATGATTTCTCTCTGTCATGGATTTCATCTGGGATTGTTCATTATATCAGGGGTAAGGAAGTGGGTTGCCAACATTTCTAGATATAATGAAGGATTTCAATGATGGCAATAATTGTTTTTTTCGGGTCTGGTATATGTTGTCAAAAGGTTTGTTTGCATGTCTTGGTTTCTAGATCACCCAGGTCCCTGAGGTGCCGTAATTGACGTGAAATGTTTGTGAGACATCATATTCCAGGGTCGCCCATAGAATCAATGTTAAACTTGAAAAGTGAACTTTGACTTCCAATAGCACAACTAATTCTAGAAAGTATTGTGGCCAAGTGTGAACGTCATTAAAGCACCTCCATAATCCTATTACTATAAGCTTTACTGGCAAGAAAGTAGGCCTATTTCTGAAATAACAGATTGAAATGAAATATCTTAATTTTTTAAATTAATTATGGACTTACTAAAAAATTATAGTAAACAAAGATGCCTTGAGAGAACACCAAATACATGGGGAATAGCATTTGATCGTGAACTAACTCAAATATTAGGTTAAATTACCACAACACAAGTGGATTCTTCTGTACACAGCATATTTAAGTGTGTACTAATTGAGGTTGAACAGGAATGAGCAGTATTGTTTTCTTTAGAAGGCTCAATGTGGACAACGGTCCTTGGTTGTATGTGTCCTGTTCCTGACTTATCAGCGGTTTAAAATCCATGTTTACAATGCAGAGGTCTTGTGGCTTGGAACGCTCATGACCTTAAATTACCCCTAAGTGGCGAGGGAGAGGGTGTCAACCGTGTGCACGTAATAAAATGAACTGCACATTTGCCTTATTTGTAAGGGTTACTGTGCCAACTCCCCCATAGAAATAACAAATGAAACGGAAGCAGTCAGAAATCTCTACTTTACTCGGTACATCCCTATGGGATGCCCCGTCTGCTCGTGTAGTTTTTAGCCCAACTGTGTTGGGACTCCCCAAAGCTCTCTGCATTGAAATAATTCTAGCAGACCTGGGGCGGTGGGGGGCGGGCACATGCGTGTGTCGTCACGTAGGTTGGGTGAACACAGCGCCTGGCCGATCTACATTCTGAGCAGGAATCAAAACAAGAGAGAGGCACGCCTTCTTTCGTGTAGGTTACCTTCACTGGTGCTAGCAAACCTGCAGAAAAATCTGGATGTTTCTGTTTTTTTTGTAGCCTATGGGAAAATACTGCAGCTTCGACACCCCTTGCCACCCTAAATAGCACACAACGAAATCCTTGCGTTTCGCTCAAGGAAGAGATACAGAAATGGAGTCCGCAGAAATGTCAGACATTGACAGTCGTTGATAGTGGTAGAAAATTATTGATACTATCACAGTAAAATGCCAAATCAGAAGAGCAACAAGGGGAAGAGGAATAAACGCACCAACAGCAGTGGAGACGAGCAAGAAAATGGAGCCAGTGCAACTGCAACAGGAGGAGCAACGGGGGCAGCAACAACAACATTACTAGGGGCCACGGCTGCACCACTCAACGAGCGCACAAGTGGTAAGATCACCTTCTTTAACAAAATATTTCACAGTCTGAAAGAAGTTTTTAACACAATGTGCTGTGTGGTTTGTAAACAACGAAGGTAAACATTGCTCTTTTTAACAGATAGGAAGTCTATAAGCCACACAGTTCATTATTAAGTATGTTTTCACGTGTACTTGAAGTGTCAACGCACATACGGTTTTGCGTGCCGCAACTGCCATTATTATCCGAGGCTGTGGCGGTGGCCTTCCTGGGTGTTTCTCGCTTCTCGCCACCAGCCCGCGCTCTGTCTAACTTCTAAGCAACTTGATTTTACATATAGCGTATCTTAAGACTTTATGAATATACATGGTAAGGGGAAACTTGCTGAAAGCAGAAATGAGTAGTTGGGGTTGTTGACACACACACACACCCAAGCAAAGTTGTAGCCCTAACCATGTCGTTGTGATAGGGAACTATAATGAAGATACACAGGAAATGAAAGATGGAAACCCTTGCTATAAAGCGCTCAGACAACTCAGGTAGCCAACGGGTTTCTTTATTCAATGACGCTCTCAGTTAGCTGTAATCACTCATCAGTTTTGCGTTTCTAACTTGTTGTTGTGCAGAAATTAAATTAGAATGCTTTTAAAGCTTTGTTAATTAATGCAATTAGTATTCAGTCCTAAAAATAGGTAGGTGACTTATCTGTCTTTGTCCCTTGCTCCACCCCACCTCACCCCGGCACGAAACTCCATTCCAGAGGCTCCGTGCGCCACACCGCTGGTCTGTAGCCTGGTCCGACCTATCGACCTAGACAAGGACGACTACCAGCGCGTGCTCTGCAACAGCGAAGTGTGTCCCTATGGTAACTGGATGCACCTGCAGTGCTTCTACGAGTGGGAGAGTTCCATCCTGATCCAGTTCAACTGCATCGGCCGGGCTCGCTCCTGGAACGAGAAGCAGTGCCGCCAGAACATGTGGACCAAGAAAGGTTACGACCTGGCCTTCCGCTTTTGCTCCTGTCGCTGCGGACAGGGACACCTGAAGAAGGACACGGACTGGTACCAGGTCAGGCGCTGCCACGACGACCGCAAGAAGAAGCCCTCGGAGAGAAGCCTGGGCCGGTCTGGGTGCGGGTCCTCTTCCTCCTCATCAGGGGTTGGGGCTTGTGGCGGGGCTTCTCCGGGGGACTTTGGGATGTGCGACGACCCCAAGAAAGGCCGGCTGTCTGGGGGAGGAGGCGGGGGGAAACTGGCACACAGGACGTCAAGTCAGGAGCTGCCGTGCAGAGCGTCAGTGGACAGGCAGAACTCCTCAGAGCGAGTAGGAGGAGGAGCAGGAGGTCACGGTCTAGGAGGCCTTTTCAGCCTTGGACCTCCTCTGTCGCCTAGCGACTCCCCTGGTCTGTCTCCTCCCTCTAGCTTCTCCTTCTTCTCCCCCACTGCTGCTGCCTTTGGGGGAGGCGCGGGAGGTGGAGGAGGAGGTGTGGGGCCGCGGGGGTCCAGACACCTGGGAGAGTTCCTGAAGACGGCCGTTCACATGGAAACGCACAGGAAACACCTGCTGGTTGCCGGGAGCGTTGGCGGCCTCCTGAACCGCGGCGGGGTGGCGGGCTGCACCTCCATAGGTTCCATGGGAGGTCACATGGACCCCGGCTCGGTCCTCCCCCTCCCACTGCCCCTGGGTTACCCTCACCGCCTCCCCCCTGGTGGGGCAGACAGTCGACGAGGTCTCCCTGGGCTTCCCACTAGTCTCCCCGTGCAGTTCCTCCGGAGGCTGGACCTGTCGGAGCTGCTGCGTCACGTCCCCCGACACAAACTGAACACCTACCACGTCCGCATGGAGGACGACGCCCAAGCCGGCCAGGGGGAGGAGCTACGCAGGTAGGGCTCTGGGGGGTCAAAGGTCAAGGGGGTTGGGTGGAGCTACTTAGGGGTCACTGCTCATGGGTGTGTGTGAGTACATTTGAGAGTGTGTGTGTGTGTGTGTGTGTGTGTGTGTGTGTGTGTACAGGTGTTGCTTTGACATTACTGTGTTGACACAAACCCTCATAGAAATACATTTTTCATTAATGATCTCATATAGATATTGATTATTGTGATGGTTTATAACCCCTAAGGTTTTTCATTTTTCCCCCATCAGTTTATATGTCCACCTATAGATCTTGGTAGTTATTAATATGTATCAATACTGCTAATATGAATAAGAAATATGATTTTAATAGGCATAAATATGTACATATCCAATTTTGCTTTTATTAGTCTTAAATATAAATATTTTTGACACACATAAACCTATTCTCCTAAGTTGTATTCTCTCAGCCTGCAGAGCATGTTGACAGTTTCCACAATGGAGCAGAATTTTCACTGGCAGTCTGAAATATTCTTGTGTCAATGATGGATGCTTCATCTTCATAGACATTAACCTTTGTGACCTGCCCTGCGTGTGAACTCTTGGCCTTCAGGTTTATCCTCTCTGCCCTGAGTGCCAGCCACAGAAACATGGTGAACTGTGCACTGTGCCACCGGGGGCTCCCTGTGTTCGAACAGTTCCCCCTGGTGGACGGCACCCTGTTCCTCAGCCCATCTCACCATGACGAGATCGATTACGACGTGCCCTGCCACCTGCAAGGTCAGTGTGCAGACGGACGGGCGGGAGCCATTTTGTAATGTATCCTGGTTCTCAGGACAAGTGGGTGTCCGAATGGGGGTGGGGGGTCAATTGAATTGATCCCCATCTGTCTGCATATATTCCTGTTAACGGCGCTTCTCATCACATGTTTGGCGCGGTAGAGGTTACTACTGCCCGTGAGCTCACAGATAACAGCCCCTCAGGTGAACAGGAAGTCACACAAACTAGCCAAAAGAGAGCACAAGGTTCTTGTTTGATCATTTGATACCACATGCTGCGTACGCCTTGGTAAGTGGTCATTCCAACATAAAAAAGACGCTAATTACAGATTTGAATGTGTATGAAGCCTAATTGAAAGCCACACAACAGTGTTCCTGCTGGCTCACAAGAATATTTAAAGTGATAGTTCAACATTTTGGGAAATAAGATGTGCCCCAACTTACCGCTAGTCAGACGAGATGATTGACATCAATTTTATGTTTATACGTCCAACATTGTTTTAGCGAGGTTGTAGGCTAAATGTTGCCTATCCCCATGGCCGTAAGCTAGTGGTAACCGACTCAGCATGGCTCCGTCAGACAAAAGTGAAAAATACACCTCATAAAAACTCCAACTACCCCTTTAATGTGAGGAGTGTGTGTCACTGAGGGTGGCTAAGGTCACTCTTTGTTGACTTCTACCTCAACAGAAGGTCCACCTTATCATGCACTTGTAGTAATCAGCTTCGGAAAATGTGTCTTAAATGTGTCAAAAGTTGCAGATTTTTTGAAAATGGATATTGAAATTTGCGAGGTTGATACTGGGTAGCAGCTGCATGAAAGCTCTCCAAATGTTCTGTCTCCTCCTATGAGTGAGCAGACGTGTTGATTGCCTCATGAGTTACGGACAAAGAAGAGAAAAAAAGTACTTCTGAGCTGCTGGCCTATTGGAGCTTGTAATGGAAATCACTTCAGGAGGTCTGAAATAGAAAAGGCATAGGAATAGCACACACTGATATTAAATGCAAATACATAATGTTTTTCTTTTAGACCATGCTTTGTGGTTTTAAACATGCATTGTTATACTACACATTAGTAGGATCAGTTCATCTTGCTCTGACAAACAATAACATGGATATGAGTTACAACCTGTTAATGAGGGGTGTCTCTGGGATCCTCACAGGGCTTTCATATGTATAGATGACAACATGCATAACAAAGGAATGGCAGACGTTCTCTAATTACGCTGTTCCTGCAGAGAATGAAGGAAAAGCTGTTGAATGCTGTCAACCTGTTAGTAGAGACCATATCACTGCAGAAGATTCAGTTGAATCTTTAAAAACATGAATGAAAACAGGTCTGGAAACAATTAACAATAAGGAGTTAAACTAATCATTTGATTTAAAGCTTATGTAACTGCACTACTTTCTCTGTGTGCTCAACAATGCACTGTCATTTTGATATGTGAATTAATATGAGATAAGAAAATGTAAGACAGACATGTTTGTAGTTTTTAGTGCTGGTATTACCACTGTGTCAAATCAAGGAATCTATATATACTGTAGATGAAATTCATATTGACATAATTAATCTTCATTTTTGCAATCATCCTGAGTAATATTCAAATGTTATTGTTTGTTCTGTCTTTCTTTAAAACGTACACGTAATTTAGTTGTTTTTTCATAACTTTTGGCTGGGGGACAAATTTCAGGGGACCATAATGCTCTGAACATACAATATGAACCTTTATCACTTTATTAATTCATTAACAACTAGGCTAATAAATACTCATATCCAGCTGCTCAGTCGTTGGTCCTCTGCAGTAACTTTCTTTTTCACTTTATTCAAAAATAAAATCACGGCTAGTACATGTTATGTGGTTCTCTGTAGGGGCTTTCTCTAAGGACGTTGTGTGTTTTGTTTGGTCAATAGGTCGACTGATGCACCTGTATGCCGTCTGTGTTGACTGTCTGGAGGGCGTTCACAAGATCGTCTGCATCAAGTGCAAGTCACGCTGGGATGGAAGCTGGCATCAGCTGGGCACCATGTACACCTACGATATCCTGGCTGCCACACCCTGCTGTCAGGTGGGTAGTACCCTCACCCCGACCTGCAGGTAGCCATATCACTATTTACAACTAGAGGTTAATGTATTAGGTAGGCACATCACTATGTACAACTACAGGTTAATATACTGGCTATCACTATGTACAACTAGAGGTTAATATACTGGCTAGTCACATCACACAACTCCAGGTTAATGTATTGGCTATCACTATGTACAACTACAGGTTAATGTATTGGCTATCACTATGTACAAGTACAGGTTAATGTGTTTGGTAGTTACATCACTATGTACAACTACAGGTTAAGGTGTTAGGTAGTCACATCACTATCTACAACTACAGGTTAATGTATTGGGTAGTTACATCACTATGTACAACTACAGGTTAATATATTGCTATCACTATGTACAACTACAGGTTAAGGTGTTAGGTAGTCACATCACTATGTACAACTACAGGTTAATGTACTGGCTAGTCATATCACTACATTCAACTACAGGTTAATATCACATCACTGTGTACATCCACAGGTTAATATTACATCACTGTGTACAACTACAGGTTAATAAAGTGGCTAGTCACATCACTACGTTTAACTACAGGTTAATATCACATCACTATGTACAACCACAGGTTAATATAGTGGCTAGTCACATCACTATGTACAACTACAGGTTCATATCACATCATCATGTACAACTACAGGTTAATATAGTGGCTAGTCACATCACTATGTACAACTACAGGTTAATATAGGGGCTAGTCACATCTTCATGTACAACTACAGGTTAATATAGTGGCTAGTCACATCACTATGTACAACTACAGGTTAATATAGTGGCTAGTCACATCACTATGTACAACTACAGGTTAATATAGTGGCTAGTCACATCACTATGTACAACTTTAATAATATACTAATCGTGATATGTATATTTGTTTCCATTTCCTGTTGTCGTCAGGCGCGTCTGAACTGTAAGCACTGTGGAAAGCCGGTGGTGGATGTGCGTGTGGGGATGCAGTACTTCTCAGAGTACAGCAACGTTCAGCAGTGCCCCCACTGTGGGAACCTAGACTACCACTTTGTCAAGCCGTTCTCCTCCTTCAAAGTGCTGGAGGCCTATTGACACATGTTGTGTTCACATGCTAGTCACATTTCCTCTGTCGTTTTTATGTTTGTATTTAGGATCCCTTTTTATTTAATATTTTCTGCCTTTTTATTTTGTTTAGTCGGTTCTCAATTTTCTTTCGTTGTTTGGCACGAATATGACTTTTAAAAATGAATGCAAAAGATGGTTCAAAGAATTAATCTTTACTTTCAGAGGAAACTATATTGTTAGACCACTGACGGTTCATACCTGGCACTTATTAAACACAAGAAAACACATCATACTGTGACAAGTGAATGTATCTGATTGCCAAATTTGCTTTTTTTTATATATAAAATACATAAACAAATGTACCTCTTAATAAAAAGAGAAAGCTGCACATTGATGTTTGTGCTTTATTAACTTGAGTTGAGATATACCGTGTCTTAGCAGAACTTTTAAGCTTGGACCTACTACAAATATAATTGGGTTTACTAAAGAGGCATGCCAACTTTATTGTGCAGCAATTGGGCGTCACGCTATTTTGTTTTCCAAATAATCTTTTATAAGTTTATCCATAACATTCTTCTCATTCCTAAAGGCAAGCCAACCATGTACGAAAATATATGGAACCCACCCTATTTTTTACCCACGAAATCAGCCGCGTTACCACCTTGATCCGAATGCGCAGGTCATCATCAACAGGTGTGTCACGCCGCGAGTTGTTTTTTTCCACACGTGTTCTCTTCGAGACATCGTGTCAGTTGTTTTACCGTGTGGAGCCTTATAATATTCATAATTTCTAAGCAGTTTTCGCGAAAAATGCTTTTGTGTATGTGTGTGTGAAACGAGTTTGGCTTGAGTCGTGTTAGAGCGTCGTCTTAAGGCGAAGAGCGGTCTCTTCACGTCGACTTTGAATGTTAGCTTCTTTGCTAATTTTGTGTAGTCACCGTAACACCGGCCTTTTCGGTTGAGGACCATTTTTACAACGCACGGAAACTTCTAAGGACAACAATGTGGCAATCTTTGCCCGACCGTTGTTTTGACTTTCGTCTTAACCTAAGGAATGGTTTCTCCAAAGAGTTCTTGGCATTTTTTGAGTTGATAGGACACCGGTCTTTCCCCGCAAGGAAAATGTTAATGGCGCAGAGAAAATTTTGTTCCAACAAGCGGAGGGAGCATTTTTCAGAGACACGTTTTACATCGTTGGGACTTTCGAAGTGATAGACCTGCTTCTTTTTGCAGAGAAACCCTTGTAAGTTGGACTCTGTTGTTTATTGTACGCAAATGTATGAAGGTTTTATCGGCCTAGCCACGTTTTTCAGTTGGTTGGAGGCTTTAAAAATAAGTCCGGTTTTAACCGTCTCTTCGCTAATAACCAAAGGCCTATCCTTTTCAATGCGCCGATTGTTTGTAATATTGCTCGTCCACTAGATGGAAGACCAGTTCCATAGTTTTAACTAATCTGACGGCAGATGCATTTAGGGTACATTTCTTCTATTTCGGTCATAGTGATTAAACTGATGACGGGTACATTTATAAATATCCCTGTATATTTTTATTGCAAGCTAGTATGTTGCGCTACCTAGTGTTTGAAATTCTCAAAGTGGACAATTTACAATTGGTGGAATGTTTAGGACGCAACCAAGATTATACTTTAAGGACTATTAGAAGTATAGCCCCAATACGTAGTTTATTTTCATTTAAGTAGTCCTGTCTCCCTCCTGCGCTTTAATTCTAAAAACGCTCTTTACTATGTTAAATGTAACCCCGCCATAGCGTGAGTGAGTTTGACGTTTCCCGTGATCACTACCATACTTCGAACCCATTGTAGGTATCGCTTCTCGGCCTTTTGGCTAAGATCAAGTGTAGTATCTGTTCTTATCAGTTTAATATCTGATACGTCCCCTACCCGGGGACCATATATTAAATTGATTTTTGGAACTGGGAGATGGAATAGGGGCTTGCTCCGTCCACTCCACGCATCGACCCGGTATTGCAGTACCTCCAGGAACGGTGCACTCCCCCCGGGGAAATAATTCTGTTAATAAAGTAAGTCACTACTTCCACTCCATAGAAGCCCATTATTATGTAGCCCAATTGCACAATCTACTGCTTAATTTACCAGATAGGTAACTTAGTTAGTTGGTTGGTTGGCTGGTTGGCTGGCTGGTTGATTGATCTTTATTTCAGACACGGGTCCATACCAAACAGATATAATACAGACAAACGTTACAGACATACACAGAGTAAAACACATGCAGTGATTCCAGAGACGAGAGGAATACCTACTTTCACTTTGTGTCCCAGTAACCCCGTCAATACCAGGTGACAAGGGCATCTTAATGTTATTGATCATCTTAACTTCTTTCCAGAATTCATATACGTTATTCCGTTGAAGCTTTTTGTCCGTGGAGTTCGCCCTCGTAGCGTGTTGATTTCTTTTAACGAAGGCCACAGCATATTTACAGCTAGTATTTGCATGTTTTTTTACTTCACACTCTGAGCCATGCCTAGCTTTGCCTGATGAAAACACATTTATTAAAAGCTTCTTTGGCCTTTAAATGGAGTTCAGACATGGACACATATTCATTCCACCCTGGCTTGATATTCTGTTTAGGCCTTTTTGGGCGTAATGATTTTACTGCCATCCTTCCAACAATTCAAGATTCTATCATAAATTATACCTATCGTTTTTGTCTTTTTGATTATTACAGTTAATGTTGCCTCACAGAGCAGCATCAAACGGTATATCAATATTGTTTCAGCTTTTATCAGTGTTTTTACCATCTTATAGTGTTGTAAAGAACATGATATTTTAAATATAAAGTTTGATAATTTTAAGATCGATAACGGATGTCTGGGTCAACTCTCAGTTCATGTGGCTGTTTTAGGCACTCTGCTTTTCCTAAACTCAAAGACACATTGAGCCGTGTGCTTAGTGATCAGTGGTGGAATTGCAGCCGCCTTTTCTGTGTTTCTGTTAAATCACACATAAATAAGAACTTAAACTAACAAAACAGAAAGACAGTTTTATTTGTGTTTCACAACGGCGTTTGTGTAGTCCACAGCCTGGGTAAATATTCTGTCTGTCTACAGCTCTAGTTTAATGGCATTTCATGTTCACATACCACAAGGCATTCTGGGAAATGGAATGCTACACCAAGGAGTACTTGTGCTCATTTTAGAATGGCATTAAACCCCGACTGTAGAATAGGACGCGTTCAATTCCTGTGCTTAACTTTACACTGCCCTGATGTCCTTGTTATTGTATGGCGTTCACCGTCGACCAGACTAGCATCCACCGGAAACACTCCCCATTCTCCGACGTGTACAACTCATACTTACCTGGCAAGGGAGATACCGTGATCAAGAAGGCGGTTCACCCAGGGCGAGGCTCAACCATTGCACTTCGGTTGTGCTGACCCCTGCGAATTCCCCAAATGTGGGAATCTCGATTGCATAATTTCTGGTAGTGGGGGACTGCGTTCGCGCTCTCCCCTGATAATATTGTAAAAGAAATCTAGATTTGAAGTCAGTGCTTGAATTGTCAACTGTGTTCAGTGTTATACACTGGTGGCTGTTTTGAAAGTCTGTCTGTTGTGATTCAGTGGATCAGCTTGCTCTTTGCTTTCACAAGGTAAATTCAATTCATTACCTTTTAATCAATTCAGCTTTAATATTATTACAGAATATATGTATAATGCTACAATAAAATACATAAGAAAATGTTGTACATTTGAAAGTTGCATAAATCTCGTGCACTTTGAGAGGAAAATTAGGAGACTTTATGCTCTTGTAAATAATTGTGTGCTTTAGCAAATCATTTGATATATGCACATTGTCCCATTTGGGAGCCATACTAATGGTTACCTTGAGCCAGCGTCTGAAATGAACACCTGCCAAGCGCCAAAGGCGGGTAGACTTTGCGTTTGGCGAGTAAATCGTGGAAGGCCATCCACCACACTGGCGGGTAAATGTTTGTACCAAGACTGTCGTGCATGAGAGAACTTTGCCGCGTCTCTCTACCCTGTTTCGGTGTCATTTACACTCGCGCTGTTTCTGTCCTCTACTGCCTGTCGGAGTTTGACACAATGTAAACAAACGCGCACACAGGTGGGAGGCTTGAACGCAGTTGTTTCGCGGGACGTCATCAGCTAGTCTGCCCACTTCGCACTCCGAGTAATTCAACCCAGCACCAACCCTAAACTAACAGGCAATACGGGGTGCAAATTTGTCACCTTTTGATGAAAGTCGTGTTACAATTCCAAATTTCACTAACAACGTAACGTTACTGACGTGAGGGCTCAGGGATTTAGCCTAGGCTATTTGTTTAAAGTTAGCACTTTGCCCACAATTAGGTCTACAACATAAGTCGAACATTGCCGTTAGACATGGTTACATTTTCTTAACGCTGGGATAATATTAGTGAGGCAAATACTGAAATAACCACGACGTAAGCTAATTCAACAATTTGCTTTGGGATTTGTTAATTCACGAGTCAATTGTGTACTACTAGACGTTCAGCTAAAATGGACCTACATTTTGTAGTTAAACAAAGCTTGTTACAAATAGTCTGTTACGGGTGCTTGAGAAGGGCACAAATGCCAAGCTCACTGAAACGACATAAGCTGATTTGAAGTTACCTCGTGACAGATTTCGTTTTAGCTGTAGTGGTTGTGAAATTAATTTGTAAATATCATAGCTAAGCTCTGTTTTAATTGACCAAACAGCAGTTACTATAGGAGTATTAAGAGACTAGCTACAGTATGATGGATGGACGGACTAACGGACATATACGGACGGCATAGTTTCACAACTCCATTTAGGCCTACTACTTGGCGCTTTAGCATATATAATACTATGGATTTGATTTCAAGCATTGTCACAAACAATTAATATATAAAAATATGGTTGGCCGGTGGATTTTTTTTCATCTACCAGTCTCCTTGGCTGGTGAGTCAAAAAGTAAATTTCGGACACTGCCTTGAGCTTACTATTTTGCTAGGCTACTTTTACGACAACCACGTAACTAACTCAATACTGGACCACTGAACCATTTATTTATGAATTAAACAAATAATCCTTCAATCCAGATTTAAGATAAAAATTGTATATATCATTTTGTAAAATATTTACATATAAAACAAAGATTAAACTTACATTTTAAACAAAAGTTGTGTATCTAAATACAATTTGTTCCAGTCCACTTTAAGATTTCATTTGTTTTCCCAACATTTGTATATCTAACAAGAGGGGACAATGAAGCGATAGAAGCGGTATGAAACTTTCTTTTATCGCTTTCTGGATGTTTCTGTGGTCAATAGCTTCATCCTCCACCAACAGCTTTTTCATACCGTTTTTTTTTTTCTTTGTTTACGGTTCCTTTATTTATATATATATATATATATATATATATATATATAGATACTGTTTTGCTCCTTACAGCTGTAAATAGTTTGTATGGTTTCTGTCTTCTGTGATTGCCTATTATATGTAAATATTTGTATCTTTAGATACACCAAACTTTGATCATTTAAAATGTAATACATTTCCTACTCATGGAGACAAAGGTAAAACCTTTTGGATGGCTTTTATTTGTATTCATTTGGAAATCTTTTTTAGGGTATACCCAAACTACCAACTAAATATTTCAATAAGTAATTAAAAACTAGCCCGAAAATGCAGGGTGTATGTGCTGTTGAAACAACGAGTGCCATTCATTTGGTATTGCAGACTTGTATGCTATAATGATCAAAATAGCACAACGGCCCATTCGATAGCTTAGGGTTGTTTTTTGGACAGTGTGCCTCTGCCTAACTGGACTAAAACCCCAGTCATTTTCTACACTTTAGAACTTTTGGGTTTAGAACTTGATTTCACAACTAAAACTGTCACAAGGGCATTTCAATTCAGCTTCTGTCGTTTTCAGTGAGCTTGGCATTTGTCCCCTTCTCAAGATTTGAGAATTGATGTTGTTTTTTTGTCGTTGTTGTGAAATGAGCTTGGCTTGAGGTGTGTCTTGGCTGTAGTCTTAATTTGAAGAGTGGTTACACACGACATTGATTTTGATTGTTAGCTTCTGTGCTAATTCCGTGCAGTCGCCATGACACCGGTCTCCGTGTGGGGAACATTTCTACAACGCACGGTAACTTATGAGGACATCAATGTGGAACGAGCTTTTAATATTAATCGTCCACTAGATGGCAGACCAGTTCCATAGTTTTAACTAATCTGACGGCAGATGCATTTAGGGTACATTTCTTCTATTTCGGTCATAGTGATTAAACTGATGACGGGTACATTTATAAATATCCCTGTATATTTTTATTGCAAGCTAGTATGTTGCGCTACCTAGTGTTTGAAATTCTCAAAGTGGACAATTTACAATTGGTGGAATGTTTAGGACGCAACCAAGATTATACTTTAAGGACTATTAGAAGTATAGCCCCAATACGTAGTTTATTTTCATTTAAGTAGTCCTGTCTCCCTCCTGCGCTTTAATTCTAAAAACGCTCTTTACTATGTTAAATGTAACCCCGCCATAGCGTGAGTGAGTTTGACGTTTCCCGTGATCACTACCATACTTCGAACCCATTGTAGGTATCGCTTCTCGGCCTTTTGGCTAAGATCAAGTGTAGTATCTGTTCTTATCAGTTTAATATCTGATACGTCCCCTACCCGGGGACCATATATTAAATTGATTTTTGGAACTGGGAGATGGAATAGGGGCTTGCTCCGTCCACTCCACGCATCAACCCGGTATTGCAGTACCTCCAGGAACGGTGCACTCCCCCCGGGGAAATAATTCTGTTAATAAAGTAAGTCACTACTTCCACTCCATAGAAGCCCATTATTATGTAGCCCAATTGCACAATCTACTGCTTAATTTACCAGATAGGTAACTTAGTTAGTTGGTTGGTTGGTTGGTTGGCTGGTTGGCTGGTTGGTTGATTGATCTTTATTTCAGACACGGGTCCATACCAAACAGATATAATACAGACAAACGTTACAGACATACACAGAGTAAAACACATGCAGTGATTCCAGAGACGAGAGGAATACCTACTTTCACTTTGTGTCCCAGTAACCCCGTCAATACCAGGTGACAAGGGCATCTTAATGTTATTGATCATCTTAACTTCTTTCCAGAATTCATATACGTTATTCCGTTGAAGCTTTTTGTCCGTGGAGTTCGCCCTCGTAGCGTGTTGATTTCTTTTAACGAAGGCCACAGCATATTTACAGCTAGTATTTGCATGTTTTTTTACTTCACACTCTGAGCCATGCCTAGCTTTGCCTGATGAAAACACATTTATTAAAAGCTTCTTTGGCCTTTAAATGGAGTTCAGACATGGACACATATTCATTCCACCCTGGCTTGATATTCTGTTTAGGCCTTTTTGGGCGTAATGATTTTACTGCCATCCTTCCAACAATTCAAGATTCTATCATAAATTATACCTATCGTTTTTGTCTTTTTGATTATTACAGTTAATGTTGCCTCACAGAGCAGCATCAAACGGTATATCAATATTGTTTCAGCTTTTATCAGTGTTTTTACCATCTTATAGTGTTGTAAAGAACATGATATTTTAAATATAAAGTTTGATAATTTTAAGATCGATAACGGATGTCTGGGTCAACTCTCAGTTCATGTGGCTGTTTTAGGCACTCTGCTTTTCCTAAACTCAAAGACACATTGAGCCGTGTGCTTAGTGATCAGTGGTGGAATTGCAGCCGCCTTTTCTGTGTTTCTGTTAAATCACACATAAATAAGAACTTAAACTAACAAAACAGAAAGACAGTTTTATTTGTGTTTCACAACGGCGTTTGTGTAGTCCACAGCCTGGGTAAATATTCTGTCTGTCTACAGCTCTAGTTTAATGGCATTTCATGTTCACATACCACAAGGCATTCTGGGAAATGGAATGCTACACCAAGGAGTACTTGTGCTCATTTTAGAATGGCATTAAACCCCGACTGTAGAATAGGACGCGTTCAATTCCTGTGCTTAACTTTACACTGCCCTGATGTCCTTGTTATTGTATGGCGTTCACCGTCGACCAGACTAGCATCCACCGGAAACACTCCCCATTCTCCGACGTGTACAACTCATACTTACCTGGCAAGGGAGATACCGTGATCAAGAAGGCGGTTCACCCAGGGCGAGGCTCAACCATTGCACTTCGGTTGTGCTGACCCCTGCGAATTCCCCAAATGTGGGAATCTCGATTGCATAATTTCTGGTAGTGGGGGACTGCGTTCGCGCTCTCCCCTGATAATATTGTAAAAGAAATCTAGATTTGAAGTCAGTGCTTGAATTGTCAACTGTGTTCAGTGTTATACACTGGTGGCTGTTTTGAAAGTCTGTCTGTTGTGATTCAGTGGATCAGCTTGCTCTTTGCTTTCACAAGGTAAATTCAATTCATTACCTTTTAATCAATCCAGCTTTAATATTATTACAGAATATATGTATAATGCTACAATAAAATACATAAGAAAATGTTGTACATTTGAAAGTTGCATAAATCTCGTGCACTTTGAGAGGAAAATTAGGAGACTTTATGCTCTTGTAAATAATTGTGTGCTTTAGCAAATCATTTGATATATGCACATTGTCACATTTGGGAGCCATACTAATGGTTACCTTGAGCCAGCGTCTGAAATGAACACCTGCCAAGCGCCAAAGGCGGGTAGATTTTGCGTTTGGCGAGTAAATCGTGGAAGGCCATCCACCACACTGGCGGGTAAATGTTTGTACCAAGACTGTCGTGCATGAGAGAACTTTGCCGCGTCTCTCTACCCTGTTTCGGTGTCATTTACGCTCACGCTGTTTCTGTCCTCTACTGCCTGTCGGAGTTTGACACAATGTAAACAAACGCGCACACAGGTTGGAGGCTTGAACGCAGTTGTTTCGCGGGACGTCATCAGCTAGTCTGCCCACTTCGCACTCCGGGTAATTCAACCCAGCACCAACCCTAAACTAACAGGCAATACGGGGTGCAAATTTGTCACCTTTTGATGAAAATCGTGTTACAATTACAAATTTCACTAACAACGTAACGTTACTGACGTGAGGGCTCAGGGATTTAGCCTAGGCTATTTGTTTAAAGTTAGCACTTTGCCCACAATTAGGTCTACAACATAAGTCGAACATTGCCGTTAGACATGGTTACATTTTCTTAACGCTGGGATAATATTAGTGAGGCAAATACTGAAATAACCACGACGTAAGCTAATTCAACAATTTGCTTTGGGATTTGTTAATTCACGAGTCAATTGTGTACTACTAGACGTTCAGCTAAAATGGACCTACATTTTGTAGTTAAACAAAGCTTGTTACAAATAGTCTGTTACGGGTGCTTGAGAAGGGCACAAATGCCAAGCTCACTGAAACGACATAAGCTGATTTGAAGTTACCTCGTGACAGATTTCGTTTTAGCTGTAGTGGTTGTGAAATTAATTTGTAAATATCATAGCTAAGCTCTGTTTTAATTGACCAAACAGCAGTTACTATAGGAGTATTAAGAGACTAGCTACAGTATGATGGATGGACGGACTAACGGACATATACGGACGGCATAGTTTCACAACTCCATTTAGGCCTACTACTTGGCGCTTTAGCATATATAATACTATGGATTTGATTTCAAGCATTGTCACAAACAATTAATATATAAAAATATGGTTGGCCGGTGGATTTTTTTTCATCTACCAGTCTCCTTGGCTGGTGAGTCAAAAAGTAAATTTCGGACACTGCCTTGAGCTTACTATTTTGCTAGGCTACTTTTACGACAACCACGTAACTAACTCAATACTGGACCACTGAACCATTTATTTATGAATTAAACAAATAATCCTTCAATCCAGATTTAAGATAAAAATTGTATATATCATTTTGTAAAATATTTACATATAAAACAAAGATTAAACTTACATTTTAAACAAAAGTTGTGTATCTAAATACAATTTGTTCCAGTCCACTTTAAGATTTCATTTGTTTTCCCAACATTTGTATATCTAACAAGAGGGGACAATGAAGCGATAGAAGCGGTATGAAACTTTCTTTTATCGCTTTCTGGATGTTTCTGTGGTCAATAGCTTCATCCTCCACCAACAGCTTTTTCATACCGTTTTTTTTTTTCTTTGTTTACGGTTCCTTTATTTATATATATATATATATATATATATATATAGATATAGATACTGTTTTGCTCCTTACAGCTGTAAATAGTTTGTATGGTTTCTGTCTTCTGTGATTGCCTATTATATGTAAATATTTGTATCTTTAGATACACCAAACTTTGATCATTTAAAATGTAATACATTTCCTACTCATGGAGACAAAGGTAAAACCTTTTGGATGGCTTTTATTTGTATTCATTTGGAAATCTTTTTTAGGGTATACCCAAACTACCAACTAAATATTTCAATAAGTAATTAAAAACTAGCCCGAAAATGCAGGGTGTATGTGCTGTTGAAACAACGAGTGCCATTCATTTGGTATTGCAGACTTGTATGCTATAATGATCAAAATAGCACAACGGCCCATTCGATAGCTTAGGGTTGTTTTTTGGACAGTGTGCCTCTGCCTAACTGGACTAAAACCCCAGTCATTTTCTACACTTTAGAACTTTTGGGTTTAGAACTTGATTTCACAACTAAAACTGTCACAAGGGCATTTCAATTCAGCTTCTGTCGTTTTCAGTGAGCTTGGCATTTGTCCCCTTCTCAAGATTTGAGAATTGATGTTGTTTTTTTGTCGTTGTTGTGAAATGAGCTTGGCTTGAGGTGTGTCTTGGCTGTAGTCTTAATTTGAAGAGTGGTTACACACGACATTGATTTTGATTGTTAGCTTCTGTGCTAATTCCGTGCAGTCGCCATGACACCGGTCTCCGTGTGGGGAACATTTCTACAACGCACGGTAACTTATGAGGACATCAATGTGGAACGAGCTTTTAATATTAATCGTCCACTAGATGGCAGACCAGTTCCATAGTTTTAACTAATCTGACGGCAGATGCATTTAGGGTACATTTCTTCTATTTCGGTCATAGTGATTAAACTGATGACGGGTACATTTATAAATATCCCTGTATATTTTTATTGCAAGCTAGTATGTTGCGCTACCTAGTGTTTGAAATTCTCAAAGTGGACAATTTACAATTGGTGGAATGTTTAGGACGCAACCAAGATTATACTTTAAGGACTATTAGAAGTATAGCCCCAATACGTAGTTTATTTTCATTTAAGTAGTCCTGTCTCCCTCCTGCGCTTTAATTCTAAAAACGCTCTTTACTATGTTAAATGTAACCCCGCCATAGCGTGAGTGAGTTTGACGTTTCCCGTGATCACTACCATACTTCGAACCCATTGTAGGTATCGCTTCTCGGCCTTTTGGCTAAGATCAAGTGTAGTATCTGTTCTTATCAGTTTAATATCTGATACGTCCCCTACCCGGGGACCATATATTAAATTGATTTTTGGAACTGGGAGATGGAATAGGGGCTTGCTCCGTCCACTCCACGCATCGACCCGGTATTGCAGTACCTCCAGGAACGGTGCACTCCCCCCGGGGAAATAATTCTGTTAATAAAGTAAGTCACTACTTCCACTCCATAGAAGCCCATTATTATGTAGCCCAATTGCACAATCTACTGCTTAATTTACCAGATAGGTAACTTAGTTAGTTGGTTGGTTGGCTGGTTGGCTGGCTGGTTGATTGATCTTTATTTCAGACACGGGTCCATACCAAACAGATATAATACAGACAAACGTTACAGACATACACAGAGTAAAACACATGCAGTGATTCCAGAGACGAGAGGAATACCTACTTTCACTTTGTGTCCCAGTAACCCCGTCAATACCAGATGACAAGGGCATCTTAATGTTATTGATCATCTTAACTTCTTTCCAGAATTCATATACGTTATTCCGTTGAAGCTTTTTGTCCGTGGAGTTCGCCCTCGTAGCGTGTTGATTTCTTTTAACGAAGGCCACAGCATATTTACAGCTAGTATTTGCATGTTTTTTTACTTCACACTCTGAGCCATGCCTAGCTTTGCCTGATGAAAACACATTTATTAAAAGCTTCTTTGGCCTTTAAATGGAGTTCAGACATGGACACATATTCATTCCACCCTGGCTTGATATTCTGTTTAGGCCTTTTTGGGCGTAATGATTTTACTGCCATCCTTCCAACAATTCAAGATTCTATCATAAATTATACCTATCGTTTTTGTCTTTTTGATTATTACAGTTAATGTTGCCTCACAGAGCAGCATCAAACGGTATATCAATATTGTTTCAGCTTTTATCAGTGTTTTTACCATCTTATAGTGTTGTAAAGAACATGATATTTTAAATATAAAGTTTGATAATTTTAAGATCGATAACGGATGTCTGGGTCAACTCTCAGTTCATGTGGCTGTTTTAGGCACTCTGCTTTTCCTAAACTCAAAGACACATTGAGCCGTGTGCTTAGTGATCAGTGGTGGAATTGCAGCCGCCGTTTCTGTGTTTCTGTTAAATCACACATAAATAAGAACTTAAACTAACAAAACAGAAAGACAGTTTTATTTGTGTTTCACAACGGCGTTTGTGTAGTCCACAGCCTGGGTAAATATTCTGTCTGTCTACAGCTCTAGTTTAATGGCATTTCATGTTCACATACCACAAGGCATTCTGGGAAATGGAATGCTACACCAAGGAGTACTTGTGCTCATTTTAGAATGGCATTAAACCCCGACTGTAGAATAGGACGCGTTCAATTCCTGTGCTTAACTTTACACTGCCCTGATGTCCTTGTTATTGTATGGCGTTCACCGTCGACCAGACTAGCATCCACCGGAAACACTCCCCATTCTCCGACGTGTACAACTCATACTTACCTGGCAAGGGAGATACCGTGATCAAGAAGGCGGTTCACCCAGGGCGAGGCTCAACCATTGCACTTCGGTTGTGCTGACCCCTGCGAATTCCCCAAATGTGGGAATCTCGATTGCATAATTTCTGGTAGTGGGGGACTGCGTTCGCGCTCTCCCCTGATAATATTGTAAAGGAAATCTAGATTTGAAGTCAGTGCTTGAATTGTCAACTGTGTTCAGTGTTATACACTGGTGGCTGTTTTGAAAGTCTGTCTGTTGTGATTCAGTGGATCAGCTTGCTCTTTGCTTTCACAAGGTAAATTCAATTCATTACCTTTTAATCAATTCAGCTTTAATATTATTACAGAATATATGTATAATGCTACAATAAAATACATAAGAAAATGTTGTACATTTGAAAGTTGCATAAATCTCGTGCACTTTGAGAGGAAAATTAGGAGACTTTATGCTCTTGTAAATAATTGTGTGCTTTAGCAAATCATTTGATATATGCACATTGTCCCATTTGGGAGCCATACTAATGGTTACCTTGAGCCAGCGTCTGAAATGAACACCTGCCAAGCGCCAAAGGCGGGTAGATTTTGCGTTTGGCGAGTAAATCGTGGAAGGCCATCCACCACACTGGCGGGTAAATGTTTGTACCAAGACTGTCGTGCATGAGAGAACTTTGCCGCGTCTCTCTACCCTGTTTCGGTGTCATTTACACTCGCGCTGTTTCTGTCCTCTACTGCCTGTCGGAGTTTGACACAATGTAAACAAACGCGCACACAGGTGGGAGGCTTGAACGCAGTTGTTTCGCGGGACGTCATCAGCTAGTCTGCCCACTTCGCACTCCGAGTAATTCAACCCAGCACCAACCCTAAACTAACAGGCAATACGGGGTGCAAATTTGTCACCTTTTGATGAAAGTCGTGTTACAATTCCAAATTTCACTAACAACGTAACGTTACTGACGTGAGGGCTCAGGGATTTAGCCTAGGCTATTTGTTTAAAGTTAGCACTTTGCCCACAATTAGGTCTACAACATAAGTCGAACATTGCCGTTAGACATGGTTACATTTTCTTAACGCTGGGATAATATTAGTGAGGCAAATACTGAAATAACCACGACGTAAGCTAATTCAACAATTTGCTTTGGGATTTGTTAATTCACGAGTCAATTGTGTACTACTAGACGTTCAGCTAAAATGGACCTACATTTTGTAGTTAAACAAAGCTTGTTACAAATAGTCTGTTACGGGTGCTTGAGAAGGGCACAAATGCCAAGCTCACTGAAACGACATAAGCTGATTTGAAGTTACCTCGTGACAGATTTCGTTTTAGCTGTAGTGGTTGTGAAATGAATTTGTAAATATCATAGCTAAGCTCTGTTTTAATTGACCAAACAGCAGTTACTATAGGAGTATTAAGAGACTAGCTACAGTATGATGGATGGACGGACTAACGGACATATACGGACGGCATAGTTTCACAACTCCATTTAGGCCTACTACTTGGCGCTTTAGCATATATAATACTATGGATTTGATTTCAAGCATTGTCACAAACAATTAATATATAAAAATATGGTTGGCCGGTGGATTTTTTTTCATCTACCAGTCTCCTTGGCTGGTGAGTCAAAAAGTAAATTTCGGACACTGCCTTGAGCTTACTATTTTGCTAGGCTACTTTTACGACAACCACGTAACTAACTCAATACTGGACCACTGAACCATTTATTTATGAATTAAACAAATAATCCTTCAATCCAGATTTAAGATAAAAATTGTATATATCATTTTGTAAAATATTTACATATAAAACAAAGATTAAACTTACATTTTAAACAAAAGTTGTGTATCTAAATACAATTTGTTCCAGTCCACTTTAAGATTTCATTTGTTTTCCCAACATTTGTATATCTAACAAGAGGGGACAATGAAGCGATAGAAGCGGTATGAAACTTTCTTTTATCGCTTTCTGGATGTTTCTGTGGTCAATAGCTTCATCCTCCACCAACAGCTTTTTCATACCGTTTTTTTTTTTCTTTGTTTACGGTTCCTTTATTTATATATATATATATATATATATATATAGATATAGATACTGTTTTGCTCCTTACAGCTGTAAATAGTTTGTATGGTTTCTGTCTTCTGTGATTGCCTATTATATGTAAATATTTGTATCTTTAGATACACCAAACTTTGATCATTTAAAATGTAATACATTTCCTACTCATGGAGACAAAGGTAAAACCTTTTGGATGGCTTTTATTTGTATTCATTTGGAAATCTTTTTTAGGGTATACCCAAACTACCAACTAAATATTTCAATAAGTAATTAAAAACTAGCCCGAAAATGCAGGGTGTATGTGCTGTTGAAACAACGAGTGCCATTCATTTGGTATTGCAGACTTGTATGCTATAATGATCAAAATAGCACAACGGCCCATTCGATAGCTTAGGGTTGTTTTTTGGACAGTGTGCCTCTGCCTAACTGGACTAAAACCCCAGTCATTTTCTACACTTTAGAACTTTTGGGTTTAGAACTTGATTTCACAACTAAAACTGTCACAAGGGCATTTCAATTCAGCTTCTGTCGTTTTCAGTGAGCTTGGCATTTGTCCCCTTCTCAAGATTTGAGAATTGATGTTGTTTTTTTGTCGTTGTTGTGAAATGAGCTTGGCTTGAGGTGTGTCTTGGCTGTAGTCTTAATTTGAAGAGTGGTTACACACGACATTGATTTTGATTGTTAGCTTCTGTGCTAATTCCGTGCAGTCGCCATGACACCGGTCTCCGTGTGGGGAACATTTCTACAACGCACGGTAACTTATGAGGACATCAATGTGGAACGAGCTTTTAATATTAATCGTCCACTAGATGGCAGACCAGTTCCATAGTTTTAACTAATCTGACGGCAGATGCATTTAGGGTACATTTCTTCTATTTCGGTCATAGTGATTAAACTGATGACGGGTACATTTATAAATATCCCTGTATATTTTTATTGCAAGCTAGTATGTTGCGCTACCTAGTGTTTGAAATTCTCAAAGTGGACAATTTACAATTGGTGGAATGTTTAGGACGCAACCAAGATTATACTTTAAGGACTATTAGAAGTATAGCCCCAATACGTAGTTTATTTTCATTTAAGTAGTCCTGTCTCCCTCCTGCGCTTTAATTCTAAAAACGCTCTTTACTATGTTAAATGTAACCCCGCCATAGCGTGAGTGAGTTTGACGTTTCCCGTGATCACTACCATACTTCGAACCCATTGTAGGTATCGCTTCTCGGCCTTTTGGCTAAGATCAAGTGTAGTATCTGTTCTTACCAGCTTAATATCTGATACGTCCCCTACCCGGGGACCATATATTAAATTGATTTTTGGAACTGGGAGATGGAATAGGGGCTTGCTCCGTCCACTCCACGCATCGACCCGGTATTGCAGTACCTCCAGGAATGGTGCACTGCCCCCGGGGAAATAATTCTGTTAATAAAGTAAGTTACTACTTCCACTCCATAGAAGCCCATTATTATGTAGCCCAATTGCACAATCTACTGCTTAATTTACCAGATAGGTAACTTAGTTGGTTGGTTGGCTGGTTGGTTGATTGATCTTTATTTCAGACACGGGTCCATACCAAACAGATATAATACAGACAAACGTTACAGACATACACAGAGTAAAACACATGCAGTGATTCCAGAGACGAGAGGAATACCTACTTTCACTTTGTGTCCCAGTAACCCCGTCAATACCAGATGACAAGGGCATCTTAATGTTATTGATCATCTTAACTTCTTTCCAGAATTCATATACGTTATTCCGTTGAAGCTTTTTGTCCGTGGAGTTCGCCCTCGTAGCGTGTTGATTTCTTTTAACGAAGGCCACAGCATATTTACAGCTAGTATTTGCATGTTTTTTTACTTCACACTCTGAGCCATGCCTAGCTTTGCCTGATGAAAACACATTTATTAAAAGCTTCTTTGGCCTTTAAATGGAGTTCAGACATGGACACATATTCATTCCACCCTGGCTTGATATTCTGTTTAGGCCTTTTTGGGCGTAATGATTTTACTGCCATCCTTCAAACAATTCAAGATTCTATCATAAATTATACCTATCGTTTTTGTCTTTTTTATTATTACAGTTAATGTTGCCTCACAGAGCAGCATCAAACGGTATATCAATATTGTTTCAGCTTTTATCAGTGTTTTTACCATCTTATAGTATTGTAAAGAACATGATATTTTAAATATAAAGTTTGATAATTTTAAGATCGATAACGGATGTCTGGGTCAACTCTCAGTTCATGTGGCTGTTTTAGGCACTCTGCTTTTCCTAAACTCAAAGACACATTGAGCCGTGTGCTTAGTGATCAGTGGTGGAATTGCAGCCGCCGTTTCTGTGTTTCTGTTAAATCACACATAAATAAGAACTTAAACTAACAAAACAGAAAGACAGTTTTATTTGTGTTTCACAACGGCGTTTGTGTAGTCCACAGCCTGGGTAAATATTCTGTCTGTCTACAGCTCTAGTTTAATGGCATTTCATGTTCACATACCACAAGGCATTCTGGGAAATGGAATGCTACACCAAGGAGTACTTGTGCTCATTTTAGAATGGCATTAAACCCCGACTGTAGAATAGGACGCGTTCAATTCCTGTGCTTAACTTTACACTGCCCTGATGTCCTTGTTATTGTATGGCGTTCACCGTCGACCAGACTAGCATCCACCGGAAACACTCCCCATTCTCCGACGTGTACAACTCATACTTACCTGGCAAGGGAGATACCGTGATCAAGAAGGCGGTTCACCCAGGGCGAGGCTCAACCATTGCACTTCGGTTGTGCTGACCCCTGCGAATTCCCCAAATGTGGGAATCTCGATTGCATAATTTCTGGTAGTGGGGGACTGCGTTCGCGCTCTCCCCTGATAATATTGTAAAGGAAATCTAGATTTGAAGTCAGTGCTTGAATTGTCAACTGTGTTCAGTGTTATACACTGGTGGCTGTTTTGAAAGTCTGTCTGTTGTGATTCAGTGGATCAGCTTGCTCTTTGCTTTCACAAGGTAAATTCAATTCATTACCTTTTAATCAATTCAGCTTTAATATTATTACAGAATATATGTATAATGCTACAATAAAATACATAAGAAAATGTTGTACATTTGAAAGTTGCATAAATCTCGTGCACTTTGAGAGGAAAATTAGGAGACTTTATGCTCTTGTAAATAATTGTGTGCTTTAGCAAATCATTTGATATATGCACATTGTCACATTTGGGAGCCATACTAATGGTTACCTTGAGCCAGCGTCTGAAATGAACACCTGCCAAGCGCCAAAGGCGGGTAGATTTTGCGTTTGGCGAGTAAATCGTGGAAGGCCATCCACCACACTGGCGGGTAAATGTTTGTACCAAGACTGTCGTGCATGAGAGAACTTTGCCTCGTCTCTCTACCCTGTTTCGGTGTCATTTACACTCACGCTGTTTCTGTCCTCTACTGCCTGTCGGAGTTTGACACAATGTAAACAAACGCGCACACAGGTGGGAGGCTTGAACGCAGTTGTTTCGCGGGACGTCATCAGCTAGTCTGCCCACTTCGCACTCCGAGTAATTCAACCCAGCACCAACCCTAAACTAACAGGCAATACGGGGTGCAAATTTGTCACCTTTTGATGAAAATCGTGGCAGGGGAGACACCTTGATCACGAAGGAGGTACCAATAATACAACTTTCCTGGAAATCGGAATGCGGCTAACAAAGGACTACTTAAGGAAACATCATCAGAGGAAATGACAAATGGATTCCAGGATACAAAATGGGACCCGGAGAAATGCTGTCCGTTTTGAGCTGCTTGACGATCTTGAGATGGACCGTCTTCAATTTAGCAGGCAAGTTTTACAAAAAGAATTGTTTCTGCTCCAGTCACCTAGATTATATCTTTGCCTATCCAGGGAAAAGAACCTTTGAAGTAATCTTTGTCAATGAATTGCTGTTTGAAAGCTGTTTGGAAAAGTTTGAGACCAAGAAAAGAACGGTTCCCGGCTTTCAGAAAATATCCATGACACCTCTAGCAGAGAGAGACCAAAAAACAGTGCATGTAATTATTTACTCAGAGAAAGTTAAGAATCAAGATGTCGCCACCTGGTTATCAAGATATTGCACTGTCATCAATGGAATAGAGGTGAAGGATATAGATGGGGTGAAGACTGGAACTCGTCGTTTTCAATTGCGTCTCAACCGAATTGATGGCTCCCTCCAACATATACCCAACACTATCCAACTGGGGCTTTACCGAGGCTCAGCTTTCTACCCAGGTCAACCTAAAGAGTGCAGGAAATGCAGAAGCTTAGAACACCTTGCAGCAGCTTGCACAGTTGAAATATGCAGAATATGCAAAGGTACTGATCATACAGCTTCACAATGTAATACACCCTTGAAGTGTAGCCTCTGCTCATCAATAGAACATCGTTTTAAGGATTGCCCAAAGGCCTATTCCAACAGAGTTAAACTTACCACCAGAATCACTCCATTTGAAAACCAAGTCCCCCTGGTGGATGAAACCAATACAGTACAGACAGCCCATGATAACCAGGAAATAGCTCCAGAAGCATACACCCAGCAGGCTGGAGGAAGTACGGAGGTTAGTTTGGCCTTAAGGGGAGAAAGAGAGACCCCATCGACACCCAAACCCATGGAAGGGACGGAAGAGACAGGTGGAAATACGCAAGATGACAAGATACAGGCTGAGTTTAGTTGGGCGGATTCCCAGCCAGAGCCTGATACAGATGAAATGGAACGCAACAGACTTGCCCAGGAAATCATGGAGATTATGACCTGTGATATAACTTTATCAAACAACTTGACGCAACCCAAGCATGCTCTGCCACCTGGAAGTAGCTTGCCAGAGGCGGTAGCAGCCAACCCCCCCATATCCATCCCCTTGCTTTTAGACAGCTCCCCAGAACCTTTAAACCCACTCAGTGGGAAACGCCCATTGAACATGTCCCCAGCGTCAGGTGAGAGCTCCCTAATGGAAAACCTGGAGAACACCTGGTTAGGAGACTACTCCCCTTCCCAGCCGTTCCTAGAAGCGGAGAAGGTAAAAGCTTTTTCCACTACTACCCAGATGAAAGAACCAGAGAAGATACGGAAAAAGGGCAAAGAGGCAAAGAAAAGTCGAAGATGACCAAAGGAACGTTGATAAAAGAGTTGAAGATCAGGAAATCCTCA
Organism: Aplochiton taeniatus; assembly: GCA_017639675.1. NCBI lineage: Eukaryota > Metazoa > Chordata > Actinopteri > Galaxiiformes > Galaxiidae > Aplochiton > Aplochiton taeniatus. The sequence continues at coordinate 1,737,816 of CM030179.1, read as the reverse complement.
TGTACCTATGGTTGCTATCACAGTAGTGACAATTAATACCAGAGGTCTAAATGACCCAGTGAAATGCCAGGCAGTTTTTGACCAATTCAACAACATGGAGGGTGACATTTTCTTGCTGCAAGAGTGTTGTCTGGCATTCCAGAAAGATTACAAGGACTTCAAAAACAGATGGACCAGAGGAGAGTCTGTATGGTCAGGAGACAACTCAAATAAGTCATCAGGAATTGGAATTCTTTTAAATGGAGGGGATTTCCATGTGTCAAGGCTTTCGGAAATCCAGGAGGGGAGAGTTATATGTGTGGATCTGGAGGGAAGGGGGGCCAGGTTCAGAATAATTAATGTATACTGCCCAACAGAACTGCAAGAACGTTTGGAGACACTTAAAACACTTTACCCCTTACTGCTCTGTGATAGAAATGTAATTCTGGGTGGGGATTTTAAATGTATACTGGAAAAGCAGGACAGGCAGTCTAGAGCAGAGGTAAGGCCCGACAGCAGCTCCAGTTCATTAAAAAACCTTATCAAAGACTATAGGATGAAAGACGCATATAAAATTATACACCCGGATAGCCCTGGCTACACATGGGGCAATGGGTCGACAAGTTCCCGAATAGACCTTATACTTACATCCCAGAGGATAAAGGTTAAAGATACCGGCCTCACACCCACCTTCTTCTCAGACCACTCAGCCTTAAGCTGCAAATTGGAGCTGCCAGGTGGAACAGCATATGGACAGGGATACTGGAAGTTAAACACCAGTCTTTTAGAGAACCCAGGCACTATAATGAAATATAAGGAAAAACTTCAACAATGGACATCCCTGAAACACCTGTTTGGATCGCAAGGGGAGTGGTGGGAGGAGGTAAAGAAGAGAACCATGCTGTTCTTCAGGGAAGAAGGGAAGGGAAGAGAAGAGCAAAGAGGAAAAGAGCATTCCTTAGAAGATGTCAGGAAAGGCTGCAACGGTTATATAACTTGTCACACCACGGTTTTGACGTGGACCAAGAAGTTAGATTCCTGAAAAAGCAGATGCAAGAGGTAGCATACAAGGAGGCAAGAGGTATACTCAAGCGGAGCAGAGTCCAGCATGTAGAACAGAATGAGAAATGCTCACGCTATTTCTTCAAAAAACTGGCAAAAGCAAGAAGTATCATCCCAGAACTAAAAACCCAGGACGGGGAAACATTGTCTAGAAAAGAGGACCTCCACACTATAATAGAGGATTTTTACACTGACCTGTACACAGAAAAGCAGTGTGATCAAGAGCAACAAGACTTTTTCCTGTCAAAAATAAAATTGGCCATTCCAGAAGAGGATAGACAGTATCTGGAAAGGCCTTTAACAGCCCAAGAGGTTAGTAAGGCAATCGACGGCCTTCCAAAAGGAAAGGTTCCAGGAGCAGATGGTCTCCCAAGTGAGTTCTACACCACATTCAGGGAATTCCTAGAAAAAGAGTTATTAGGATTATTTCAAGAATGCATGGAGAAAGGCACGATGACAGAGACAATGAGACAAGGGAATATATCCCTTCTCTTCAAAAAAGGTGACAAAGCAGAATTGAAGAACTGGAGGCCTGTGAGTCTACTGGGGGTAGACTATAAGATACTGTCTAAAATAATATTCCTCAGACTCCAGCCAATAATAGCAAAGGTAATTGGCCCGGAACAGACGTGTGGTATACCAAAAAGGTCAATGGTGGATAACCTGGCACAAACTAGGGACACTGTACTATATGCAGAGGAAAGGGGGGCGCCAATAAGTATTGTGGCTTTAGACTTTGAAAAAGCCTTTGATAAGATAAATCAAGGTTTCCTGAGGGCAATTATTAGTCAAATGAATTTTGGAGAGAACCTCATAGCAATGATTGATCTACTGTACGAGGATATTTTTAGTACTGTAATGATTAACGGGTATCAATCCAAACACATCCCCATAGAGGCTGGAGTCAGACAGGGCTGCCCTCTCAGCGTGCTATTGTTTGTGATGTGCATGGAACCACTGGCGTCAGCCATAAAGCAGGATGACAGAATTAGAGGAGCACCAGTCCCGGGTAGTGGGGGAAAAGAAGGGAAACTATCCTTATATATGGATGATGTGACACTGTACTGTGCAGACAATCAGTCAATCAATGAAAGCCTCCGAATAAGCACCAGATTCTCTCAGGCGTCTGGAATAAGACTGAATCAAAACAAAAGTGAAATCCTTTATCTTAATTGGAAGGAGAGAAAAGACCATCCTGACTTGAGAAAAGTAGAGGACTCTATTAAAGTACTTGGGGTTCTTTTTGGTAAGGATATGGAGAAAAAGAACTGGGATCAAAAACTGCCAAAGCTCAAACAGAAGCTGTTTGTATGGAGATCGAGAGAGCTGACAATGGCAGGTAAAACACTGATAACAAAGGCAGAGGTTTTGTCTTCCCTCTCCCACCTGGCTCCCGTATTCCCCATCCCCAGGGCATTTTCAACGGTAGTAAGAAGAGAAATGTTCCAATTCATATGGGGAGGGAAAAGTGAGAGAGTTAAAAGAGTAACAATGTATAAACCTGAAAAGCTAGGAGGAAAAGCAGTTCCAAAGATAGAGGTAAAACTCGAAGCCTTGTTTATCAATTCAATCCTGCAGGGGTGCTGTGACACAGGAGAAAAAACATGGACCTATTATGCCAGGTTCTGGGTGGGTCAGTATGTTCTAAAAAAAAACAAGGTAAGACAGCCACTGACTATACCATGGTCCGATACTAGACCCAAAATGTATGAAAAAGTAAAAACCTTCCTAACAGTACAGTGCACAGAGATGATACCAGAACAGGGACTGTCTATTATAAAGATAGAGGGATTTCTGGACAAAGAAAGAGTAAAACTAGAGCCTATAGGAGTTTTAACAGAGGAACAATGCAGGGAGACATGGCTCAATATATCCTCACCATTCTTGTTCAACATACATAAGGACCTGGCATGGAGTATCACTAATGAATGTATCTCTAGCAGATCACTGCTCCACAGATGGGGGGTGACACCAAGCCCAAGGTGCATAAGGGAAGGATGCGGTGAAGATGAGACGGCAAAACACCTCTTCTGGACATGCACATTTACAAGGGAGGTATGGAAGACATTCTACAAATGGTTCAAAGCCCAGGGTGTGGTTTTGAGTCAGGATATGGTGTTGTACTGGTTGAGACGTCCAACGATAACTGAGGCAAGATCCTTAAGGGCTTGGGCAATGTGCAATTGTATTAAAGAGGCAATCTGGAAAGCCAGGAATGTACTGTTTCTAAAGAGAAAGATAATACCTGTTCACGCAGTAAAAGTCATGGCCATTACAAGTATGAAGGACTATGTGCAAAGAGACTATCAGAAAAAGAGTATGAGAGATGTTTTAAACCTGTGGAGTATAGCAAATGTAGATGATGTGATGCAATCCCAAATATTTAAACTATTTTGAAAAAACTGTGTAATTTTATGGAAAATTGTAAATTGTGTATCCTAAGTATGTATTAAAAAATGAAAATGCGAATGTATTGACTGAATGTTATGATTGCTTATGAAACTAAATAAAATCTTAAAAATTGGAAAAATTGGAAATTGGTTCACCCAGGGCGAGGCTCAACCATTGCACTTCGGTTGTGCTGACCCCTGCGAATTCCCCAAATGTGGGAATCTCGATTGCATAATTTCTGGTAGTGGGGGACTGCGTTCGCGCTCTCCCCTGATAATATTGTAAAAGAAATCTAGATTTGAAGTCAGTGCTTGAATTGTCAACTGTGTTCAGTGTTATACACTGGTGGCTGTTTTGAAAGTCTGTCTGTTGTGATTCAGTGGATCAGCTTGCTCTTTGCTTTCACAAGGTAAATTCAATTCATTACCTTTTAATCAATCCAGCTTTAATATTATTACAGAATATATGTATAATGCTACAATAAAATACATAAGAAAATGTTGTACATTTGAAAGTTGCATAAATCTCGTGCACTTTGAGAGGAAAATTAGGAGACTTTATGCTCTTGTAAATAATTGTGTGCTTTAGCAAATCATTTGATATATGCACATTGTCCCATTTGGGAGCCATACTAATGGTTACCTTGAGCCAGCGTCTGAAATGAACACCTGCCAAGCGCCAAAGGCGGGTAGATTTTGCGTTTGGCGAGTAAATCGTGGAAGGCCATCCACCACACTGGCGGGTAAATGTTTGTACCAAGACTGTCGTGCATGAGAGAACTTTGCCGCGTCTCTCTACCCTGTTTCGGTGTCATTTACGCTCACGCTGTTTCTGTCCTCTACTGCCTGTCGGAGTTTGACACAATGTAAACAAACGCGCACACAGGTTGGAGGCTTGAACGCAGTTGTTTCGCGGGACGTCATCAGCTAGTCTGCCCACTTCGCACTCCGGGTAATTCAACCCAGCACCAACCCTAAACTAACAGGCAATACGGGGTGCAAATTTCTCACCTTTTGATGAAAATCGTGTTACAATTCCAAATTTCACTAACAACGTAACATTACTGACGTGAGGGCTCAGGGATTTAGCCTAGGCTATTTGTTTAAAGTTAGCACTTTGCCCACAATTAGGTCTACAACATAAGTCGAACATTGCCGTTAGACATGGTTACATTTTCTTAACGCTGGGATAATATTAGTGAGGCAAATACTGAAATAACCACGACGTAAGCTAATTCAACAATTTGCTTTGGGATTTGTTAATTCACGAGTCAATTGTGTACTACTAGACGTTCAGCTAAAATGGACCTACATTTTGTAGTTAAACAAAGCTTGTTACAAATAGTCTGTTACGGGTGCTTGAGAAGGGCACAAATGCCAAGCTCACTGAAACGACATAAGCTGATTTGAGGTTACCTCGTGACAGATTTCGTTTTAGCTGTAGTGGTTGTGAAATGAATTTGTAAATATCATAGCTAAGCTCTGTTTTAATTGACCAAACAGCAGTTACTATAGGAGTATTAAGAAACTAGCTACAGTATGATGGATGGACGGACTAACGGACATATACGGACGGCATAGTTTCACAACTCCATTTAGGCCTACTACTTGGCGCTTTAGCATATATAATACTATGGATTTGATTTCAAGCATTGTCACAAACAATTAATATATAAAAATATGGTTGGCCGGTGGATTTTTTTTCATCTACCAGTCTCCTTGGCTGGTGAGTCAAAAAGTAAATTTCGGACACTGCCTTGAGCTTACTATTTTGCTAGGCTACTTTTACGACAACCACGTAACTAACTCAATACTGGACCACTGAACCATTTATTTATGAATTAAATAAATAATCCTTCAATCCAGATTTAAGATAAAAATTGTATATATCATTTTGTTAAATATTTACATATAAAACAAAGATTAAACTTACATTTTAAACAAAAGTTGTGTATCTAAATACAATTTGTTCCAGTCCACTTTAAGATTTCATTTGTTTTCCCAACATTTGTATATCTAACAGGAGGGGACAATGAAGCGATAGAAGCGGTATGAAACTTTCTTTTATCGCTTTCTGGATGTTTCTGTGGTCAATAGCTTCATCCTCCACCAACAGCTTTTTCATACCGTTTTTTTTTTTCTTTGTTTACGGTTCCTTTATTTATATATATATATATATATATATATATAGATATAGATACTGTTTTGCTCCTTACAGCTGTAAATAGTTTGTATGGTTTCTGTCTTCTGTGATTGCCTATTATATGTTAAATATTTGTATCTTTAGATACACCAAACTTTGATCATTTAAAATGTAATACATTTCCTACTCATGGAGACAAAGGTAAAACCTTTTGGATGGCTTTTATTTGTATTCATTTGTAAATCTTTTTTAGGGTATACCCAAACTACCAACTAAATATTTCAATAAGTAATTAAAAACTAGCCCGAAAATGCAGGGTGTATGTGCTGTTGAAACAACATGAGTGCCATTCATTTGGTATTGCAGACTTGTATGCTATAATGATCAAAATAGCACAACGGCCCATTCGATAGCTTAGGGTTGTTTTTTGGACAGTGTGCCTCTGCCTAACTGGACTAAAACCCCAGTCATTTTCTACACTTTAGAACTTTTGGGTTTAGAACTTGATTTCACAACTAAAACTGTCACAAGGGCATTTCAATTCAGCTTCTGTCGTTTTCAGTGAGCTTGGCATTTGTCCCCTTCTCAAGATTTGAGAATTGATGTTGTTTTTTTGTCGTTGTTGTGAAATGAGCTTGGCTTGAGGTGTGTCTTGGCTGTAGTCTTAATTTGAAGAGTGGTTACACACGACATTGATTTTGATTGTTAGCTTCTGTGCTAATTCTGTGTAGTCGCCATGACACCGGTCTCCGTGTGGGGAACATTTCTACAACGCACAGTAACTTATGAGGACATCAATGTGGAACGAGCTTTTAATATTAATCGTCCACTAGATGGCAGACCAGTTCCATAGTTTTAACTAATCTGACGGCAGATGCATTTAGGGTACATTTCTTCTATTTCGGTCATAGTGATTAAACTGATGACGGGTACATTTATAAATATCCCTGTATATTTTTATTGCAAGCTAGTATGTTGCGCTACCTAGTGTTTGAAATTCTCAAAGTGGACAATTTACAATTGGTGGAATGTTTAGGACGCAACCAAGATTATACTTTAAGGACTATTAGAAGTATAGCCCCAATACGTAGTTTATTTTCATTTAAGTAGTCCTGTCTCCCTCCTGCGCTTTAATTCTAAAAACGCTCTTTACTATGTTAAATGTAACCCCGCCATAGCGTGAGTGAGTTTGACGTTTCCCGTGATCACTACCATACTTCGAACCCATTGTAGGTATCGCTTCTCGGCCTTTTGGCTAAGATCAAGTGTAGTATCTGTTCTTATCAGTTTAATATCTGATACGTCCCCTACCCGGGGACCATATATTAAATTGATTTTTGGAACTGGGAGATGGAATAGGGGCTTGCTCCGTCCACTCCACGCATCGACCCGGTATTGCAGTACCTCCAGGAACGGTGCACTCCCCCCGGGGAAATAATTCTGTTAATAAAGTAAGTCACTACTTCCACTCCATAGAAGCCCATTATTATGTAGCCCAATTGCACAATCTACTGCTTAATTTACCAGATAGGTAACTTAGTTAGTTGGTTGGTTGGTTGGTTGGCTGGTTGGCTGGTTGGTTGATTGATCTTTATTTCAGACACGGGTCCATACCAAACAGATATAATACAGACAAACGTTACAGACATACACAGAGTAAAACACATGCAGTGATTCCAGAGACGAGAGGAATACCTACTTTCACTTTGTGTCCCAGTAACCCCGTCAATACCAGATGACAAGGGCATCTTAATGTTATTGATCATCTTAACTTCTTTCCAGAATTCATATACGTTATTCCGTTGAAGCTTTTTGTCCGTGGAGTTCGCCCTCGTAGCGTGTTGATTTCTTTTAACGAAGGCCACAGCATATTTACAGCTAGTATTTGCATGTTTTTTTACTTCACACTCTGAGCCATGCCTAGCTTTGCCTGATGAAAACACATTTATTAAAAGCTTCTTTGGCCTTTAAATGGAGTTCAGACATGGACACATATTCATTCCACCCTGGCTTGATATTCTGTTTAGGCCTTTTTGGGCGTAATGATTTTACTGCCATCCTTCCAACAATTCAAGATTCTATCATAAATTATACCTATCGTTTTTGTCTTTTTGATTATTACAGTTAATGTTGCCTCACAGAGCAGCATCAAACGGTATATCAATATTGTTTCAGCTTTTATCAGTGTTTTTACCATCTTATAGTGTTGTAAAGAACATGATATTTTAAATATAAAGTTTGATAATTTTAAGATCGATAACGGATGTCTGGGTCAACTCTCAGTTCATGTGGCTGTTTTAGGCACTCTGCTTTTCCTAAACTCAAAGACACATTGAGCCGTGTGCTTAGTGATCAGTGGTGGAATTGCAGCCGCCGTTTCTGTGTTTCTGTTAAATCACACATAAATAAGAACTTAAACTAACAAAACAGAAAGACAGTTTTATTTGTGTTTCACAACGGCGTTTGTGTAGTCCACAGCCTGGGTAAATATTCTGTCTGTCTACAGCTCTAGTTTAATGGCATTTCATGTTCACATACCACAAGGCATTCTGGGAAATGGAATGCTACACCAAGGAGTACTTGTGCTCATTTTAGAATGGCATTAAACCCCGACTGTAGAATAGGACGCGTTCAATTCCTGTGCTTAACTTTACACTGCCCTGATGTCCTTGTTATTGTATGGCGTTCACCGTCGACCAGACTAGCATCCACCGGAAACACTCCCCATTCTCCGACGTGTACAACTCATACTTACCTGGCAAGGGAGATACCGTGATCAAGAAGGCGGTTCACCCAGGGCGAGGCTCAACCATTGCACTTCGGTTGTGCTGACCCCTGCGAATTCCCCAAATGTGGGAATCTCGATTGCATAATTTCTGGTAGTGGGGGACTGCGTTCGCGCTCTCCCCTGATAATATTGTAAAGGAAATCTAGATTTGAAGTCAGTGCTTGAATTGTCAACTGTGTTCAGTGTTATACACTGGTGGCTGTTTTGAAAGTCTGTCTGTTGTGATTCAGTGGATCAGCTTGCTCTTTGCTTTCACAAGGTACATTCAATTCATTACCTTTTAATCAATCCAGCTTTAATATTATTACAGAATATATGTATAATGCTACAATAAAATACATAAGAAAATGTTGTACATTTGAAAGTTGCATAAATCTCGTGCACTTTGAGAGGAAAATTAGGAGACTTTATGCTCTTGTAAATAATTGTGTGCTTTAGCAAATCATTTGATATATGCACATTGTCACATTTGGGAGCCATACTAATGGTTACCTTGAGCCAGCGTCTGAAATGAACACCTGCCAAGCGCCAAAGGCGGGTAGATTTTGCGTTTGGCGAGTAAATCGTGGAAGGCCATCCACCACACTGGCGGGTAAATGTTTGTACCAAGACTGTCGTGCATGAGAGAACTTTGCCGCGTCTCTCTACCCTGTTTCGGTGTCATTTACGCTCACGCTGTTTCTGTCCTCTACTGCCTGTCGGAGTTTGACACAATGTAAACAAACGCGCACACAGGTTGGAGGCTTGAACGCAGTTGTTTCGCGGGACGTCATCAGCTAGTCTGCCCACTTCGCACTCCGGGTAATTCAACCCAGCACCAACCCTAAACTAACAGGCAATACGGGGTGCAAATTTGTCACCTTTTGATGAAAATCGTGTTACAATTACAAATTTCACTAACAACGTAACGTTACCGACGTGTTGCAAGAGTGTTGTCTGGCATTCCAGAAAGATTACAAGGACTTCAAAAACAGATGGACCAGAGGAGAGTCTGTATGGTCAGGAGACAACTCAAATAAGTCATCAGGAATTGGAATTCTTTTAAATGGAGGGGATTTCCATGTGTCAAGGCTTTCGGAAATCCAGGAGGGGAGAGTTATATGTGTGGATCTGGAGGGAAGGGGGGCCAGGTTCAGAATAATTAATGTATACTGCCCAACAGAACTGCAAGAACGTTTGGAGACACTTAAAACACTTTACCCCTTACTGCTCTGTGATAGAAATGTAATTCTGGGTGGGGATTTTAAATGTATACTGGAAAAGCAGGACAGGCAGTCTAGAGCAGAGGTAAGGCCCGACAGCAGCTCCAGTTCATTAAAAAACCTTATCAAAGACTATAGGATGAAAGACGCATATAAAATTATACACCCGGACAGCCCTGGCTACACATGGGGCAAGGGGTCGACAAGTTCCCGAATAGACCTTATACTTACATCCCAGAGGATAAAGGTTAAAGATACAGGCCTCACACCCACCTTCTTCTCAGACCACAGCCTTAAGCTGCAAATTGGAGCTCCCAGGTGGAACAGCATATGGACAGGGATACTGGAAGTTAAACACCAGTCTTTTAGAGAACCCAGGCACTATAATGAAATGTAAGGAAAAACTTCAACAATGGACATCCCTGAAACACCTGTTTGGATCGCAAGGGGAGTGGTGGGAGGAGGTAAAGAAGAGAACCATGCTGTTCTTCAGGGAAGAAGGGAAGAGAAGAGCAAAGAGGAAAAGAGCATTCCTTAGAAGATGTCAGGAAAGGCTGCAAAGGTTATATAACTTGTCACACCACGGTTTTGACGTGGACCAAGAAGTTAGATTCCTGAAAAAGCAGATGCAAGAGGTAGCATACAAGGAGGCAAGAGGTATACTCAAGCGGAGCAGAGTCCAGCATGTAGAACAGAATGAGAAATGCTCACGCTATTTCTTCAAAAAACTGGCAAAAGCAAGAAGTATCATCCCAGAACTAAAAACCCAGGACGGGGAAACATTGTCTAGAAAAGAGCACCTCCACACTATAATAGAGGATTTTTACACTGACCTGTACACAGAAAAGCAGTGTGATCAAGAGCAACAAGACTTTTTCCTGTCAAAAATAAAATTGGCCATTCCAGAAGAGGATAGACAGTATCTGGAAAGGCCTTTAACAGCCCAAGAGGTTAGTAAGGCAATCGACGGCCTTCCAAAAGGAAAGGTTCCAGGAGCAGACGGTCTCCCAAGTGAGTTCTACACCACATTCAGGGAATTCCTAGAAAAAGAGTTATTAGGATTATTTCAAGAATGCATGGAGAAAGGCACAATGACAGAGACAATGAGACAAGGGAATATATCCCTCCTCTTCAAAAAAGGTGACAAAGCAGAATTGAAGAACTGGAGGCCTGTGAGTCTACTGGGGGTAGACTATAAGATACTGTCTAAAATAATATTCCTCAGACTCCAGCCAATAATAGCAAAGGTAATTGGCCCGGAACAGACGTGTGGTATACCAAAAAGGTCAATGGTGGATAACCTGGCACAAACTAGGGACACTGTACTATATGCAGAGGAAAGGGGGGCGCCAATAAGTATTGTGGCTTTAGACTTTGAAAAAGCCTTTGATAAGATAAATCAAGGTTTCCTGAGGGCAATTATTAGTCAAATGAATTTTGGAGAGAACCTCATAGCAATGATTGATCTACTGTACAAGGATATTTTTAGTACTGTAATGATTAACGGGTATCAATCCAAACACATCCCCATAGAGGCTGGAGTCAGACAGGGTTGCCCTCTCAGCGTGCTATTGTTTGTGATGTGCATGGAACCACTGGCATCAGCCATAAAGCAGGATGACAGAATTAGAGGAGCCCCAGTCCCGGGTAGTGGGGGAAAAGAAGGGAAACTATCCTTATATATGGATGAGGTGACACTGTACTGTGCAGACAATCAGTCAATCAATGAAAGCCTCCGAATAAGCACCAGATTCTCTCAGGCGTCTGGAATAAGACTGAATCAAAACAAAAGTGAAATCCTTTATCTTAATTGGAAGGAGGGAAAAGACCATCCTGACTTGAGAAAAGTAGAGGACTCTATTAAAGTACTTGGGGTTCTTTTTGGTAAGGATATGGAGACAAAGAACTGGGATCAAGAACTGCCAAAGCTCAAACAGAAGCTGTTTGTATGGAGATCGAGAGAGCTGACAATGGCAGGTAAAATACTGGTAACAAAGGCAGAGGTTTTGTCTTCCCTCTCCCACCTGGCTCCCGTATTCCCCATCCCCAGGGCATTTTCAACGGTAGTAAGAAGAGAAATGTTCCAATTCATATGGGGAGGGAAAAGTGAGAGAGTTAAAAGAGTAACAATGTATAAACCTGAAAGGCTAGGAGGAAAAGCAGTTCCAAAGATAGAGGTAAAACTCGAAGCCTTGTTTATCAATTCAATCCTGCAGGGGTGCTGTGACACAGGAGAAAAAACATGGACCTATTATGCCAAGTTCTGGGTGGGTCAGTATGTCCTAAAAAAAAACAAGGTAAGACAGCCACTGACTATACCATGGTCCGATACTAGACCCAAAATGTATGAAAAAGTAAAAACCTTCCTAACAGTACAGTGCACAGAGATGATACCAGAACAGGGACTGTCTATTATAAAGATAGAGGGATTTCTGGACAAAGAAAGAGTAAAACTAGAGCCTATAGGAGTTTTAACAGAGGAACAATGCAGGGAGACATGGCTCAATATATCCTCACCATTCTTGTTCAACATACATAAGGACCTGGCATGGAGTATCACTAATGAATGTATCTCTAGCAGATCACTGCTCCACAGATGGGGGGTGACACCAAGCCCAAGGTGCATAAGGGAAGGATGCGGTGAAGATGAGACGGCAAAACACCTCTTCTGGACATGCACATTTACAAGGGAGGTATGGAAGACATTCTACAAATGGTTCAAAGCCCAGGGTGTGGTTTTGAGTCAGGATATGGTGTTGTACTGGTTGAGACGTCCAACGATAACTGAGGCAAGATCCTTAAGGGCTTGGGCAATGTGCAATTGTATTAAAGAGGCAATCTGGAAAGCCAGGAATGTACTGTTTCTAAAGAGAAAGATAATACCTGTTCACGCAGTAAAAGTCATGGCCATTGCAAGTATGAAGGACTATGTGCAAAGAGACTATCAGAAAAAGAGTATGAGAGATGTTTTAAACCTGTGGAGTATAGCAAATGTAGATGATGTGATGCAATCCCAAATATTTAAACTATTTTGAAAAAACTGTGTAATTTTATGGAAAATTGTAAATTGTGTATCCTAAGTATGTATTAAATAATGAAAATGTGAATGTATTGACTAATGTGAATGTTATGATTGCTTATGAAACTAAATAAAATCTTAAAAATTGGAAAATTGGTTCACCCAGGGCGAGGCTCAACCATTGCACTTCGGTTGTGCTGACCCCTGCGAATTCCCCAAATGTGGGAATCTCGATTGCATAATTTCTGGTAGTGGGGGACTGCGTTCGCGCTCTCCCCTGATGACAATGTTAAAACAATATCAACCCTCCCTGGTCCCTGGCATTCCTCTCCACCTCGTTTAGGATAACATTTGGTTGGTAATTTACTCACAACTTAACCTCTTAGCGTTAGGGTTGTATTTTTAAATTTTTGGCTAAAAAGAAACACCTAGTAACTGAAGAGGTTTCAAGGTCTTATGTAGTTGTGTAGTAGTATTATTTGAAAGGTCATTTCTTAAGGCGCACACATTTTTTTGTGTAGGGGAAAATATACAGTATTTATTAATACAAGAGAGAAAGCATTCCTAAAATATACACTTATTTAGTTTTTCATACATTGTTTCTACTTGACTATGTAATAAATCACATTTCCTATTTCAATAGTTGTGAAAGTTTGGACATTCAATTGCAATTGTATTTACTTTTATTATATTGCCCTTATATTACTTTTATTATTATATTGCATATATATATTTATTATTATTATATTGTATCTTAGGGTTTTTATTTTCACCTTAGTCCGGATTACAAAGCCTTCAGCACTTTCATCGTGTTTGTCTTTGTCTGTAAAGTATGTATTTTAAAAGGGATGTCTTATATGTTCTCATTTGCAAAACAAATCTACCTATGTGTACAATTAAAGTAAACCTCACAGATGTCTTGGCAAAGTTTTGAACATCTAAGGCAAAGTGCTGAAGAACTAGAGGGCTATTTCTTTTAAATGTGAGCAGATAGCCAGAAGTGTTCTGAAACGTAACAGTTTACCGTCACACTATGCCAAAACCTGTGCACACCAGTTTTATTAAACTTATCCATCAAAAGGGGATCTCTTTGGCTACAGCTTTTCAGTTGGTTTAACCAAAGTTAAATACTATTAAATATAAGCCTTTGAAGAATGCTATTACTGTAATGTTTCTATTGCTATATGTAAAATTATCTGATATTGTTTTACTACAGGCACATGTCCTTACTGGCAACTAATCTGGCACTCTACATCTTTGTCCCTATTATTTGATAAAATCATTCCGATTGATTATTCCAAACATACTGTTTACATGAAAGGCAGCGATCGGATAGTTTGTGAGCGTTTACATGTCACAAGCGTAGGCTACAATTGGAATAGATAGGCTACCATGACATGGGCCAGATCCTGCATCTAGCGTTCGCCTGGGGGCCGGCTGTCACGTATTAGAGCCAAACTCTTCTCTATCCTAATAAAGCAATTCAAAAGAAACCTCCTCTTCGTAGAGATATTAACTAAGAGAAGGCGAGCACGGGATACTTTGGTCCGACTATTCTTAATTCTTTAAGATATTTAAGATGAGTGTGGTCTCCGTAGTCGACCAATTCATCTCACTTTTCACCTTGTTTTGTTTTTTTACTTTGTTCTTATTTACATTTTTCCATTATTGAACAATGAACATGCTTTTGAAAACTCTGCCATACATAGTAAATATGTTATTACTCTGCGTAATGAACATGCACAGAAAGTTCTAAGTGCAGAAATGAATCAGCGTTTACATGAATATTTTCCTATTGAACGGATGATCAGAAACCTGGAATCAGATTATTAACGGAATATTAGGCTCCATGTAAACGCAGCTACAGAACATGATTAAGAATGAAATGTCACAATGAAGACTTAACAGTATGTACAATGCAATCAAACCATGTTTACAGCATAATAACAGTATTTATCTATTTCTTTCTTACAGCTCATTCCTCCAACAGAGTTGAAGTGTTCGTAGCTGTCATACATTCTGCTGTCCAGACCTTTGGATGGGGACAGGGCAGGAACTCTTGTTTGTGCTTTTTTAATGTCCCTGGGTTGGTTGGCCACACAGCTTATAGACAGGAAGATTCAGCACATGCAACAGTTGTCTCCTATTTCTGATGGGTGTCCCTTCCTCTAACTGTTGTACTGCTCTCGCCCAGAATGAAGGACTGCCATTACTGTGCCATGTGCTAATGGTCTGAGTAGCGGGCATTAGCGGCAGAGTTGGAGGGACTGATGTAGATGGACCAGTAGTGAGCCACGTGGAGGGGGCCAGTAGTCTCAGGGGTTGCTGTAGATTGAGAGGGGGAAGGCACAGGTCTGGTGTTGTTCGGTGGCGGGGGGGTTTTCTCACTAGCAGTGGCACAGGTGGCAGTGGCATTAGCACAGGTGGCACAGGTGGTTGGGGCGTCATTACGTCTCTTCTTCCGTTAAACACCTGTGTCTTAGGTGTGGACACACATGGCTGTAGGTAGACTTGAACGCAGCATACTATGAGTGAGAATCTGTGCGTATGGCTTCATCAAACCGGTGGACCCAAAGAAAGATGCCCAGACACACAGCCATCCCGTTGGCTACCCAAGACGCGCACAAAGTCTGTGCAAGGCAACACCCACGGTCCAATTGGATTTCGGGGACATGCTGATTGGCCAGCCGGAACCTTTTCATGACTCCACGGAAACATCGGTTCCAGCTTCTCTGTGGACTCCTCATAGGGCAGCTCAAATGAAACTATTTGGGAGTGCTCGTTCCCGATGCTGGTAAACAGCAAGTGCTGTAGGAGGAGGTGGAGCCTGGAATGTGTGGCTTAACGCTGAGACAATCCCTCCACTACAGTCATCAGGAGTGTGGTGTAGAGGTCCTTCCGTTGAAGGTACTCCTCAACGGGGTTTTCCTGTACCTGCCACCACACCTTGCCCATAATGTTCCCGTCAGTCCGGTCTATCAAAAGGCACACAACATTCAAAGGTGCTGAACATTCCTATTCACACCACGCCTGTAAGCAGAGTAACCATATGTTGAGGTGGATTTGAGTGACTACTTTACAATGCACACCTTATGTTCAGTATACTCACTTGCTGGTGAGGATGGTAGGGAACGTAGCTTGCCTCACACAGTTGGGATACAATGGCTTGATCCCACTGTGCCACCGTGTCTGCTCCTGGCTGCCTTGGAGCACGGTCTGCAGCACAGGACCTCTGAGCATATGTGGAGTACCTAAAGTACAAAAAGGAAATAAAATCAAATAAAGGCCAGCAGCATCCTATGTCCTCTGTGCTTCTTTTCTTGCATGTTTTCATACATAGTAATACATATTTAACTGTAATGTGATAACTCTTAACCAGGGTTGGGCAAGTTACTTTCAAAATGTAATATAGTGCATATTGCTAATCACTTTCATTTAAGTAATATGTTACTTTACAATATTACTGTCCAGTGTTTCCCACAGGTGAAGAATTTACTTGTGGTGGGGGGGGTGGAAGTAGCTGAAGGTCGGCTGCTTTGTCTGTGTACATTATGCAATTGTGTGTCTTGATTGGGCAACATTTAGAAATTTGGATTTGATCTACCTGCAGGGTTCAATATTAACTGGTGCTCCCAACTTTAAAAAGTTTGGTAGCCTCTGGGACATTCTAATGGCACTATTTGATCATATACACTGGTCTTAATTATTGCATATTTTAATGAATTTGTCATTACCCGATTGTAAACATATAGTAAATTATTGTAAATGAGAGGTAGGATTCTTGTACACAGCCCACAGTCTGTAAAAAGCTACAAACGTCTCGATCAATCTGGAAACCAGCAAACAATCAGCAATTTAACATGGGCTAAATTAGTTACATAGTTACATGAGAATAGCCACCTCTCTGAAAATCCATACCAGGTTTTGCTCGTTACCTTGCAGTGAAAGATACTTGGCTGCGTCAAGGCAACGACCAGTCAAGCAAGCTCCCCTGGAGTTTAACTTGACTAAGCTTATGATATGCAGGTCCAACTCGTTTTTTTCAAACGAAGTGATTAAACAGTGAAATGTTCCTATTTTGTTACATGGTAAACATAAATTATGGTAGCTAAAGTTCGTCAATAGGCCAGTTTCCCTATCATCATGATGCTCGCTTTGTTTTGAAGCAGAGGCAAGTGGTCGTAATTGTACATGCATAGCGAATTGCAACTTGTAAATCAAGACAAAACATTATTTAATAAAGTAGCCAGCTTGACTTAATTGAGTAGGCTAGTAACAGCCGGCGCTTATGGAAAGCTCTGTATGGGCTAGTTAATGTTAGACTCCATGGAAATTGCGCTTGCTGGCGTTCAGTAAATCAAAACTGTTGTTAATCGCTTGCGGAATGCATATCATTCTCTCGGACGCACACAAATAAAAACTGCTAAACTGGGTCGCCGTTAATATACTTGGGCGGCCCGCCCAAGTAAAGTCTATGTGTGGGAAACACTGCTGTCTGTGTAGTATAACTAATTATTACACTACTTTTGTACACCAAAATAACAGAACAGTACAATACAACACAGTAGACCTGTTCTTAGACCCTGAACATTTAAATGAACAATCATTAGACCTTATTTATAATTTATTTATTGACTTTACCAAGCCTATATATTATTTTTTAAACTTTCGCCAAATTTGGCTGATCATCAGCTATGATAGCATAGGCCTACTATTTATACCTGTAGTTAGCTGTTTAACTGATAGCTAGCAAACCTGTGCATATATTTAATAGGCTAAATTATTATTTATATTAATTAATTTAACTAAATTGTTGATTTATCTGGAAACCAGCAGATAATCAGCAATTTTATAGGCTGAATAAGAAAAAAAGTTGTAAAAAAAAATCTTAAAGATGTCACATTTCGAAATGAATCCAATTAGATGTCATTGCGTGAGAATAGCCACCTCTGACAATCAATACCAGGTTTTGCTTGTTACTTGGCTTTCGTCAAGGCAACTGGCAAATTGAGCGAGCTTCCCCGACCAGACTAATGTTGTCAGCACGCTTGCATTGTTTTGAGGCGGAGGCTATTGGTGGTATAGCGAATCGCAACTTGTAAATCAAGACAGTTAAGTGGCCTGCTGGTGCTGAACATCAGTTGGTAACGCGTTACTTGACATAGTAACTTTAACAATTACCAAAATTCCATCAGTAACGCGTTATATTACTTCGTTACTGCTTAAAGTAATGTGTTACCGCGTTACCCCCCAACACTGCTCTTAACACAGGTGAAGTGAGTTATACACGGGTGTGGCATATTCCGTCCTCTCCCCACACTCATCGCCTCGAGGGAGTACATCCACACTCCAACATGGCGCCGGACTAAGACTCGGCTCCGGAAAAAGAGCCGCGGGGTTGGCGGAACACCGCTGACATAGCCGGGAGGTTCTGGTGGGTTTCATCTCGCGTCGTCGAGTACAAAGTCATGTGAAAACATACAACCAATTTAGTTTATACTAATAGTCTTGTATGTGTGTGTGTGTGTACGGGCGCGTATAATGGAAATTTACCATTGCTACATAGGAGTGATCTTACGAAGACTCAATTAACAGATTTTCTAGTCGTGGATTGCAGTTTAGTTTCTTTGTTTATTTGGGTGATATGAAGAGATGGACGTACCAAGTTTTTATATTCCGTAAGTTGCGTTGTGGTCTATCACGGTCTGGTGAGAGCTGTGTACTCTTCACTTCCTGTCACCTAGGTACCTACATATGTGCATCTAATGACCGCCGCCACCAAGTGTCCAAAATGATACTAAGTCAAATTAAATAGTAGGCCTATGACATGCCAACAAAACATAAATGGGTCCTTCACGTATGCATGTTATTGATGAGAAGAGCTACATATTAACCAGGTGATTTGTGACGTTAATGAATACATCAATGAGCCAAAACATGAACGTTCATATTTTCATGAAATATTTTTTCCCCAGAATGGTTCGCTATTTCTACTGCCATTCAACGTCAAATGATGAATTTTGCGGCTAGACCGATATGCAGTAAGCCTACGTAAGCTAGCTAGAACGCAGCTTTACAACGCTCAGTCAGCAGAGAATAAATGACTGACGTAGTAGTGGTCCAGCAAAGTGTTAGCATTTTTTTAAAATCTTAGACGTGCTTTTCGTTTGTAAAGATTATCTTGCTGAACAAAACGTGTATCATACAATTTTGTTTACCACAGCTTATTTTCTGCTACTATCGAAAACCCAATGGAGAAATCATATTGGCTTTTTGTCGAGGCCAACAAAAATACCAACAAGTATGTCGAGGCCAACAAAAATACGTCATCCCCGGCCCACTCTATTCAACCCCAGAATGCTCTTAGAGGGAGGAGCATCTACAATCAAAAGGGTTCGAATAGGATTTCACTCGCTTCCTCTTTTGGAACTGCAAAAAGTCATTTTTTAATTTTATAGGGTGTTTGGTAAGTTTGGCAAGGCTGATGATGTAATTAAATGAGTGTGGCAAACTGCTTTATGGTAACATGTTAGTTTATGCTATCTTGTCCGGAGACCAGGGAAAGTGAACTGTACGGAAGTGTCAATATCAATAACACCGAAGAGAAACACCAAGTAGACCTACTCTAAACGTTTTACGTTATGTTTAAATACCGTTCACTACTAGAACAAATAAATCCAAATGGAAGTAGACGTGTTATACATATAATATTCGCATTATATCACAGTAGGAATATACTTGCATTTATTTATGTGGTCAAAATTCGATACAGGTCTGTTTTTTTGGCCATCATTGTGCAGTCTGAACACTATATTGGCCACACTGTTAGCAGCCAAACAAAATATCGGATCTGAGCAGTAAATCCGAATTAAGGCTTGTGTACCGGAATGTAAGTGGTTCCACTTGTAAGTGCCTCGTTCTGCCTCCCATTGATGTGCCATATTTGGAAGTGGATTCTGCAGATATGAGATTTAGACTCCCCATATTGTGTCCCCCCAGTCTGCTGAAACCGCAAGAGTGGTAGGTTAATATTGTCCCAAGTACAATAGTATTTTTATGACTTAAGTTGTGGTGGTCTGCTGTCACAATAAATGTGATGTACATGATAGCAAAGCTTTACATGGATGAGGATGCTAGTCATAAAGGATTCTGATCAATATGTCACTTGTTTGGATAATGTGTCGGAGTTGTTCTAGCCTTCTGTTGGCTAAATGTATACATTTATTTGGTGTATAGCTGCTGTGCGTGTGACAGACGAAATTCGACGCTCCATAATGTGAGCCTGTAAATCCATTACAGCCAGAAATTACTCACCATGAGCCCATTAGGAAGTATTTGCCGCCAAAGTGTCAAAGTTCAGGTGCTGCTGTGTTTACAACAGCGCCACAGTGACTTTGTCATCAACGTGTTTCTTCTACCATTGAATACTACAGTCACAGAGGTAGGTTACTGCAACCATATGCCTTTATGCTACTCAATGTCTCACTATCCAGCTGTTTTGATGCATTAAAGTATCACTGTTTCAGAACATTGCCGGTAGTGTGCATTCTTTGGCATCTCTTTCTGGGTTGCAAGTGAAGCGTCAATACGGCACTCAAATACCAGCGGTGACGTCTGAATGCACCCTCCGTCTGTCAGAATTCTACGCTCTGGTTTGTGACTCCGATGGTGCAGTTACTATTCAACCACGGGTATGCCTTTGCCTTATTCACTACCTCATCGCCAACCGTCTTTAAAATAAATGAGTAGTGTAAAACATGAAGCAAATTGTCGGAAAGATATGTTTAAAACAATCAAAGACCCTGCGAATGCGTTCTTGCCCCATGTCTCTGATCCAGTATTTGGTATATTTTTCAGCTAGTTGAGTTTGACGGGAACCATGGCCCCAGCTTCCAGCCGGACTTCGAGGTGTTTCTTAAAGAAGACACAGACCGTCTTACCCTCCGGCTACAGAAAGGAGGGCCAGGTGGAAAACTGGTGTGGAATGGAGACGTGAACCTAAGTGGTAGAGTCTTTATCTGTGTTCTAGAAGTTGAATACACACATGAGTTTGCATTGATTCTGTAGGTTTTTGCTTTCTCCTCTTTTACCAACTGATTACACATGTGCATCTGCAAACAAAAGTGAGTGCTGATCAGATTTCCTGTCCATATGATGGTTACAGTATGTCAAGATCTTGTCCCATTTGGAGAGTTACAGAACATGTTTCTTTTTCTCCCGATGGTCAGTTAAAACCTCGGAGACTGCAGAGAGAAAGCAGGTGTGGGCTCAGAAGACCACTGAGACTGCAGAGAAGCAGCTGGCAGGGGCTCGGATGATGTTCATCAGCAGTGTGTCAGACCCTGTCCTGAACTCTTTACTGGACAGGCTTATGGACTGGGGAGTATTCACTCTAGAGGAGGTGTATGGGGTCAGGGCGCAGCCTGTGAGGTCACACAGAGCGCGGGCCGTCCTTGACATGGTTAGAAGAAAAGGGCTGAGGGCTTCCTCCATCATGACCGACCTGTTAGAGCAATATGACCCCCACCTTTACACCAGCCTTGGTTTAAGTCAAGAGGAAATAACCTCTCAACCCCCTAGTAAGTTTGTCAACCATTTCATCTCCCTTTACTTTTTATATTATTTTACTGTTTGGTTTGCATAATCTGAATTGTTTCAATTTCTTTCCAATGCTTGAAAAGTTTGCAGCCCCAGATCTAATGCGTTCTATTACTTTGAGTTCAAATGAACTAGTGTAAGACAGGGAGGCAGATTTGACAGCCCTTTTAATGAAAGTGCTGCTTCAGACAGATGGCTGGTGGGGCCTGTGTTGTAGCGAGGCCTGCTTGGGACACACCATAATAATGAATCCCATGTCAAAACCTAGTTTTCTTTTTTTGGGACAGGTCATCCCCTCTGTTTCCCTGACTTGAGGATGGTTCTACTGGGATGGAGAGGAACGGGAAAGAGTTCCTCAGGAAACACCATCCTGGGCAGAGAGGCCTTTGACCTGAAGACAGCTGCTCAGTGTGTGAAGAGACAGGGAGAAGTAGCAGGGAGGCAGGTCACTGTGGTCGACACTCCAGGATGGTTGAGGAATCTCCCGGTAGAGAGGACTCCTGAGTTGGTCAAACAGGAGATTATTCATAGTTTTTCTCTGTGTCCTCCAGGACCCCATTCTCTACTCCTGGTCATACAGGGGGATCAATCATTCCCTGAGGAAGACAGACGATCAATAGAGCAACACATGCAGCTTTTTAATGAGAGAGTCTGGAGTCACACTATATTACTGTTCACCTTTGGAGACTGCCTGAAGAATTCAAGCAATAAACAGCCAAATGAGATTGAAGGGGAGGCCCTCCAGTGGCTTGTTGAGAAATGTGGGAACAGGTATCATGTCTTCAACAATAAGAGCAAAGATGTCACCCAGGTCCCAGAGCTTTTTGAGAAGATAGAGAAGATGGCCACCAGAAACCCGGGAAAACATTATGAGATCGAGAGCGAGAGACTACAGAAGGTGGAACTGTGGCGAGGCAGACATAAGGAGAGGGCAAAACGGAGACAGTTTCTTGTGGAAGAGCAGAGGAAAGCCCATCAAAATTTTATGAGTAAGAATATCATACAACAGAACCTCCATGAGTTAGAATATGATACAACAGAACCTCCATGAGTTAGAATATGATGCAACAGAACCTCCATGAGTTAGAATATGATGCAACAGAACCTCCATGAGTTAGAATATGATACAACAGAACCTCTATGAGTTCGAATATGATGCCACAGAACCTCCATGAGTTAGAATATGATGCCACAGAACCTCCATGAGTTAGAATATGATGCCACAGAACCTCCATGAGTTAGAATATGATGCCACTGAACCTCCATGAGTTAGAATATGATACAACAGAACCTTCATCAGTAAGAATACAATGCATTAGATGTCAGCTAAAAAATGTTCCTATGAAACTTGTAAAGCTCCAAATGAAAACTGGTAAGTTAGTCAATTTAACTGAATGATGTAAGTGGTGGACAACATTGGTATTAGCTTTAAGATCTATTTTTCTTTCTAGATAGACATTTTGTTAAAACAAATACATATTACACATACACTATATACATGAGCCTTACTTGGTGTGCTATGCTAAAGTAAAACCAGATATGTGCTAGCTAGCAGCTACATACATGCACAATGGCAAAAAAATATTCAGAAGTATCACATTTGGCATTTGAATAGATACTGGTTCTGGTGTCTAACGGTCAGATTTCAAGTCTGACAAATAAACGATGGCAGCGTAGTCTCAAATGCACAGAGCTTTCATTTAAGTTCATACGTTATTTTAAATATTCCCCTTCTGACAGGTGACTCTCTCAATCTCTCGGAACTAAGGGTTTTGCTGCTAGGCAACACTGGAGCAGGAAAGAGATCTTCCGGAAACACCATCCTGGGCAGAGAAGAGTTTGACCTGAGGACAGCTGCTCAGTGTGTGAAGAGACAGGGAGAAGTAGCAGGGAGGCAGGTCACTGTGGTCCACACTCCAGGCTGGACAAGGAATCTCCCAGTAGAGGACTCCACTGAGCTGGTCAAACAGTTTACTGACTGTATTGCTTTGTGTCCTCCAGGACCCCATGCTTTCCTCCTCGTCATACCAGCCAATATGTCTTTTAAAGATGAAGAGGCAAATGCCATGGAGGACCACTTGGATCTTCTTCAGAAGAATGTCTGGAGTCACATTCTAGTTCTGTTCTCCAACGGGGACAGCCTGGCAGACATAACCATTGAGCAGCACATTGAGAGTGAAGGGAAGGCCCTACATTGGCTCGTTGAGAAATGTGGGAACAGGTATCATGTCTTTGACAATAAGAACAGAGGAGATATCACTCAGGTGACAGAGCTGCTGGAGAAGATAGAGGAAATGATTGCTGTAAACAGCGGGGATCACTTTTACCTGAGAGGTGTCACTGAGCCAGAGTGGATGCTGGGACCCGTCTCACTTCTAACGGGGGCTAGAACCATAGACCGTCCTCAAAGCGGTGTGTAAAACATTTAGATCTGACTGAATTAGACTACATTTTCATTGAAAACCAGGTTAACTAGTTATTTCTCCACAGGGGAAGAAGACGGTAGCTCTGACAGACAGTCTGTGGTTCTCTCTGACTCAGCCTACGGTAGCTCAGCTTCTCAGAGGGCAAGTCAACCAATCAAACAGCCAAAGACACACATGTAAGAAAAATCCCCGTTTGAATTCTGCCCGTATAAAGCATTAGCCATGGAAAATGTAAGTATTGCAATCTGGACCAAAAAGAATCATGTTTGATGTTTTTCAAGAAAGGTCCCCCAAAATAGAAACAAATCGATTTCTTCAAAACAAAATCCTCTGCCCCTGAGTCTTGATGTTTTATCTTGAGGGCTAATCAGAGAATCAGGTTTATCTCGAAGGTTAGTCAGAGAATGGGGTTTATCTCAAAGGTCAGTCAGAGAATGAGGTTTATCTCAAAGGTCAGTCAGAGAATGAGGTTTATCTCAAAGGTCAGTCAGAGAATGAGGTTTATCACGAAGGTCAGTCAGAGAATGAGGTTTATCACGAAGGTTAGTCAGAGAATGGGGTTTATCTCGAAGGTCAGTCAGAGAATGGGGTTTATCTCAAAGGTCAGTCAGAGAATGGGGTTTATCTCAAAGGTCAGTCAGAGAATGGGGTTTATCTCAAAGGTCAGTCAGAGAATGGGGTTTATCTCAAAGGTCAGTCAGAGAATGAGGTTTATCTCAAAGGTCAGTCAGAGAATGAGGTTTATCTCGAAGGTTAGTCAGAGAAGGAGGTTTATCTCGAAGGTCAGTCAGAGAATGGGGTTTATCACGGATGCTACAACATTAAATCACTTAATTATCTTTTCTTGATAAAATTCTGATTTCAGTGTTGTTTTCTTCCAATTCCAGAATTCCTCCCTTCTTTGTAAAGGATGAAAGTCACGCTTCAAAGTCTGGTTCTGCAAACAGTACAACAACAGAGGCAGAGGTACAGCATCTTAACAGCAACCTCAGTCTGTCTCTTGGGTTCAAATGTTTTTGTTCTTAATCCAATCATCTGCACCTGGAAATCAACCTTATTGGAATGTCAGCCCACCCCATGAAAATGAACCGGTAACGAATGTAAACTTAGAGAACAGGTTATAGGTGCTTTATAGAAATGTAAAGAAAACTCTCCTAGCAATGTATTTGCCGTATTAAAGTAGCAATACTACATAGAATTCAAATGATTAAGTTTGCTTTTCTTTCTGCATTTCAGGACCTGACAGTTGTTATCCCTGCGCTTTCACTAGACGTTTCCTACAGGTATTTCATTGCATTGTCAAAGTGGATAATATGTGTGCTTATTTTTCTTGTTTTTTTAAGCTCCTGATCTTGCTATTCATGTTTTAGTTCTTCATCAAGGTTGCATTGAAACATTCCATCAACTAATACTTAAAGCTTGAGAGTGTATTGATTGGTCTGGTTGCTGCCTCCTCCAGGCTCCAGTGTCCAGGTGCAGGGCTGTTCCAGTGCAGCTCGACTGGCCTGATGTTTCTGATGAAAGGGGAGGGGGACGTCCTGTACAAAACAGTCCCATGGGATCTGGGACTGATCTCTTCAGGCCTTAGTCCAGCTGGGCCCCTGTACAGCATCACCTGCCCTCAGAAGACTGTTGGCCAGCTCCACCTCCCACACTGTGAGCTGCCTGAAGGTATGCCCCACCGGAACACTATCTACATAATAGATAGCAATAGCTGTGACCATGATTCTGTCCATGATTAGTCCAGCTGGGTCCCTGTCCATGATTGGGCAGGTGTTTGAGAAGATGCTGTAGCACTTCCTGTTCTTCCTTCCTGTAGGGTTCAAACTCTCACCAGAGCCTTGTGGACAATATAGAAATCTGAATGTTCTGCCATTTTGTACAAATTCAGAATGCCTAATGTTATAAATGTATTTTGAAAATACAAAATGCATGTATTTTATCTTGATACATTTTCTGACACCAGTATTTTATTTGATTACATTTGAGTTTTTTTGGGGGGGGTATCATTTTTATGTATCTTTGCCCATCTCTGCCTGCATCAAACTCCAACAGCCTAGTGGCCTTTATTAAAGCATTATTTGGGTAAAAAGACATTTCATACGGAGGATTGTCAGCCATGAGGCTGTTGTTCGTACCAGACCTCTCTAGTTCTGACTGGTTCTTCTGTCTTTGTTACAGGAGGGGGCCTTGATGCCCTATCTGTCATCCATGTGTCTGGTGACAGCGTGATGGTTTTTCCACCGCTAAGGGTGACTGGCACACATGCTGTAGTGAAGGTCCCAGACTTATGCTGTTGGGGCCTCTTAAAAAAACGAAAAAAACAAAAAGCCATCAAAGGACAGGTTCTACTGTTTAAGAACTGTATCGATTCCCTTTTCCAATGTGCCACAGTCATTTTGCTGCCACGGAATGTGCCGATTGAAAAGGTAGTCCTGCATTATATTTGAATGGTCTTATTTCAAACCTTTTAGTATTTCATAGAAGATGTTGGATTTAAAGATGCAATACTCTATGGTTATTATATGTCAGGAGATATCTAGGGACCAACTATTAGAAGTCACTGCGCATAGACGGCGAGTAACGTAGGCTAGGCCTTTCAAAAAAGATTTATAGTAATATACATTTTTGTTTTAATATTCTAAAATATAGCTGATATACATTACATTTCGTACCTGAGACTTTAATTGGCATTGGCTAACATAACCAAGGCTTGAGTTTAAATGTGTGGGATTGTCAAAACTCCATTTTTAACCACCTGCCATAGCCATATAGTTGTGCATTCTTGTTTGCTGTTGTGATGGCGTTGTCCTCCGTAGCAGGGACTGATTGGCCATCGGTAAGTTTGGGAAAACTCCCAAACCCCCGAAACAGTTTTAGTGTTAAAACAACGGTCTAATTCTTCTCTGCTCGTGCTCTACAGGCACTCTGGCGTAAACTGCCCCTCCATCTCAAAGTCCCGCTGTGAATTTCAGTCTCAGTACGTCCCTGCTCCGTGGTCATTCCAAGTATGATAGTTGGTCCAATATTAGCCTGTACTACTGTGTTGCATTAGCTGTGCGTCAGCCTATTGTTTGCGGTCAGTGCATAAAGTTGCTGTTATGAACATAATAATGTTCTCCTCCCTGGCCGTTAACAAGTATGATGGTTGGGCAAATATTAGCCTCACCGCCTAAGTTACACTGATACGCAATAAGGCCACGGTGACAATGTGTTCCTGTAACAAAGTTTGTGTGTTAGTTTCAGGCCTAATGAAAGTTACCTGTTGCTTAATTACCCTTCATGAAGTGTCTGAACCTTACCGTGTTAAACTCTCCTGTTGGTTGGCAGGTGCGTGCAAAACAGGAAGGCTTCCAGGAAGTCCAACGGACTGACTGTAAATTGGTTTCTGAGGAGTTCTACAGCCTCAAGTGTAGTCCAATAACTCCACCTGAAGAGGAAGACACTCATATATATGACATTTACCCAATGAAGGTAGATCTCACATTCCAAGCTGTGAAACTTGATGCCCAGTGGTGTTTCCATGATTTGTATTTACGTTTTTCTGAACCTGATTCAACTCAACTCAAGCAAGGCAACTTGCAGATAGGACTAGGGTCCCAACGGGTCTGAATATCTCCACAACATTTCCAGGTGAAGTTAAGCTCTGGGATATTGAAAATATTATCAAATCTTAATTCTAATAGTGAATGTATTTTTTGCAAGAAAATCAGGCAACATTAATGATTGAGACACATTTTAGTAAAAATATCAGATAAATGTTCAGATTCAGATCAATGGTAACCATGCACTCAGCATTCAATGAGCAGTGCTCCACTCCATTGCTTGTACTTTCCATCTCCTGGAATATTCAGTAGAATTGTAAGCCTCAGAACACCGGGCATGCACCTTTACACATGTGTAGAGCACTCTTCCATCAATGTAGTGCTATATTGACCTAACCTCAGGGGAACGTTAGCAAAATTACCCCCCAAAACATTACTTCATGTGGTTAATAGAACGTTTTGGGGATGTTACGTTGAACAAAAACATTTAAACAACATTTATTCCTGTTGATTTGTGTGGAAAGATTCCAATTTTAAACAGTAAACAGTTTATAGTTTATAAAATTTATTTATATATATATATATATATATATATATATATATATATATATATATATATGTATGTATGTATATATATATATGTATGTATGTATGTATGTATGTATGTATATATATATATATATGTATATGTATGTATATATACTGTGTGTATATACACACACACACACAGTATATAAATGTTTTTGTATTTGCCCTTGCACAAGACAGATTCTTATTTTTCTTATTTGTCCATTAACATGTTTCAGACAGTTCAATTTGATGAGGACCATGGAGCAAACTACAACCCAGCTTTCAGTGTGACCTTGACAAAGCGTTTAGAGATGGTGAGGCTCCAACTCCTTAAAGGAGGGTTGGATGGACAGGAAGTGTGGAAAGGAGCACTTTCATTGAAAGGTGACATTTTCAACTCTTGATCACAAAATGAATGGGACTCAATCAATGGAAACTTGAAATTAAAACACAATTATGTTTACATTTATTTTTGCTCATTATGGGACGTTTATTGAATGTAGCTTTTATGCATCTTCTGTTGCTCCCAATGTGGGTAGTCTGTGGGTAGATGTAGTCTGAATGATCTAAAGAGAAAATCCATACCTCTAAATCTTATGCACATGCTGAAATTGCATTTATTTATAAGGAAAAATGACATCTGAAAATGGTCATGTTAGTTACTGCAGTTGGCGAATAGTTTCCCCACCAGCCAACAGTTCTTTACTGTTTCAAAACCTCCAAGGTGTATGATCCTTCTTACTGGCTGTCTAGTAAATTATATTCATTCTGATTTCACAGTTTGGGGGGTTTTAAATCACCTTGCGCTTAAAATTTGAAAAATAATAACATTAAGTAAAATTGCTTGATAAGATTGCTTTCTTGGTTAAATGTTATTAAGATCCAACCCACTTTCTTCTGTCTGATTAAAGTAATCAAGTATTCTGAGTAGAAGGTGAGGGTGGTTTGGCAGGTTACTGATTGTGTTTTTTCCTGGTTACCAGGCCGCGTGACCCCACCAGCAGCAGTGTCTATGCCCAGTGGCACTGCAGAAGGGCAGCTGCACTCTGCAAAAATAGCGTTTATTGAGCGAGTGTCCGATCCGGTCCTCGACAGCTTACTCCTCAGACTTGAAGAAAAGCCTCCACCAAATTTCCAATCGGTCTTCAACAGTCATGAGGCGGAGGCGGTCAGAGCAATCACAGTGAGACAAACTAAGGCAACGAAAATCATGGAGATGGTGATTAACAAGGGACCGACAGCTTGCTCTGTTCTCATCAGCTCTCTGAAAGTGAAGGATCCCCACTTGTACAGAGCTCTGCAGTTCAGCCTAAGCAGCACAAGGGGCGTGGCAAGCACTGGTGCTGGAGAGGGGGCTGCAGGGGGTCCTGTGTAAAATGGAGATAGATAGAGAGGGGGGGGGGGTGCAGGGGGTCCTGTATAAAATGGAGACAGATAGAGGGGGGGGGGGGGGTACAGGGGGTCCTGTATAAAATAGAGATAGATAGAGAGGGGGGGGGGGGTGCAGGGGGTCCTGTATAAAATGGAGATAGATAGAGAGGGGGGGGGTGCGCAGGGGGTCCTGTATAAAATGGAGATAGATAGAGAGGGGGGGCATAGCCTGTGCAGCCACATATGAATGTACTATGTAGAACTCTGTTAGACTGCCTAGATTCAGTAGCCTGTGCCGCCACATATGAATGTACTATGTAGAACTCTGTTAGACTGCCTAGATTCCATAGCCTGTGCAGCCACATATGAATGTACTATGTAGAACTCTGTTAGACTGCCTAGATTCCATAGCCTGTGCAGCCACATATGAATGTACTATGTAGAACTCTGTTAGACTGCCTAGATTCCATAGCCTGTGCAGCCACATATGAATGTACTATGTAGAACTCTGTTAGACTGCCTAGATTCCATAGCCTGTGCAGTCACATATGAATGTACTATGTAGAACTCTGTTAGACTGCCTAGATTCCATAGCCTGTGCAGTCACATAAGTCTTTTTCACCTCTGTCCATGTTATTTTCCAAATAGTTTGCATATTGAATCATTTGTCTTTACTGCCTTCTAACCACTAGGCGGCTCTTCAGTCACCAGGATGGCAAAGCCTTGCTATATATGCTACACCCTGAGTATATTATAATTTTTTTTATATAATGATTATGGTCTAGGCCTTTGCATGAACATTAAAACCATATGTTTATGAGTTGGGGTCTAATTCTGTATCTTTGTTACCATAGTTTCACGTCATGTTCATTTCTGTTCCTCTTGAAGAATAACCAGACGCCCCAGTCTCCTTGGCGATTGTAAAAAGGGTTTAAATCCAGTGGCTTTGGCTATTGTGTGGATGTGGTAGAATTGGCTGATGGGTTGCTACACATTTTTAAATTAGTTTGCAGATTACTTTTTGTCATGTTTTTCTTTTCGAGAAGCACGATGTGTTATGGCTTCTTTGAACCCTTGGGGGTCTAACGCCATTCCAATTTGCTACAGAAATACAATAGTCAAGACACATGGGGTGGGGGGGCGCTACGTAAATACAATAGTCAAGACACATGGGGGGGGGGGCTTGAGTTAGTTAGCTAAAGTTGCTACAAAATAAAAAAATAAATAGATCAAATAAAACACTGGCGATCCAAAAATAGCCAACATTTGTCAAACTTTTCTTCCTCACAGAAGGCATCTCCTTACCACTAAACAGCTGTTTAAAGCAGCAGGAATGTATCCGTAAACATTCCCTTTGTTGCTAATGTCCAGGCATGTGATGTAAAAGCCCCTGTCCTCCTGTTTCAAGTCTTGGGATTAGAGGTGAAGGTGGGAGGCTCACTGGGCTTAAACTTCCAGACCCCCCCCCCCATTTGAATGTACTTGTGGGGAAACAAGCTGTCTGTCAGCTGACTGCCAAGTCCAGCGGCTCTGAGATACACTGGACCTCTCTTCAATCCCCCCCCCCCCCCCCGAGAGAAACGCAGCTGTTGGTTTGCGGAGCCATCCCGGACGCACACCTGTCTAAGAGAAAGTACGACACATTGTCCAAACTTTGTCGGGAGGAGGAAAATACTGCTTCTCTGTGGTACTGGCCACGTTCTTTACGAAGCCAACGTGCTTTTGTAAGTTTATGCTTGTTTTCGTTACTTTACCCGTAAAAAAAAATCCCTAGAAGTCGTTTTTTTTTTTTATATATCAATGTTGTCATTTTTACTTTTTTCTCAGAAAATATGCTTTGAGTTTATATTGACCTATCTTTTATATTCAGGATTTATTTTCCTTGTTTGGCACCGCCCTGCACCTGTCTAGCGTCCCACCAAATGGGACTGCCTCATCTCAGAAATCCCAATTTAACCGCCCGCTGGGTCTGCTGGCTAGGTATTCTGCCCATATCTGTAGTCTCATTCAACCTCCACATGCCCCCACCCACCTCTTGCTTCACACACATTTCTGGCATTTGCTCTGTAATATGGCCTGACATTTGGACTGCCATCAGCTATGAATCAACCAAGCCAAGCTATGGGCAAATTATGTGAGTTGCCACTTTATGGAGCCCTGCCATAGAGCCTGTGACACATCCCAAATTAGAAGTCTGCTCAGCAGATACTTCAATGGGATAGAATATGGAAGGAAAAAAAACTGCTGATGACAGCAGACTGACTGAGTGTGTGTGTGTGTGTGTGTTTGGCTGGGGGGGGGGGGCTGCTAATAAAACTGTTAACCACACAGTATCATTCAAAGCATCCCAAACATAATCTATTGGATCAGGGGTTGGAGTTCCTCATTAAACAAATCCCCCGGTAGTGAAATGCTTCACATATGCTTTGTGATATGAATCTTTTTAACATCCTGGCTTTTAAATGTGTTGATTTTATGAAGGGTTAAAGAGACTGTCATCGCTTAATAGCAGTGGTGAGCTTTGGATACCCGGGTGGGCTTGTTAAATAGTAAATCCAAGCGTTAGTAGATTGTTGTTTTGTTTTTGTTACAAGAGAGTAAGTATTTGATCTTCATTGAGCTTTTAATCAGTTGACATACATGTAAGTGATTATTCAGTTCACCTAGTTGTTCAGTTGGTAAAATAACCAATCATTTCAAATTCGCTTCCACTTTGCACTGTTGCACAGTCCTATTACATTGCCTTGTACGTGTTTGTGTTGGTTCATGATTTAGGCCGAACAAATGAAGCTCCGGGTTGAATCATACAAGAGGAATCAGCAAAAAGATATAACTTTAATACTACCATCACCCTCTTAGAATACTCATTCAGTACTTAACAAGTTGGTATGTTCCTCTTATAAATAGGCGTGCAAGTTATTGTAATTAGATATTGGCTGTGAAAAATAGTTTTATGCGTGCCAGCTCAGCACTGCACCTGACCTTTGGGCCATGGATCATAAAGCTGGGAGAGATCATTAAAGTCCGCAACCTGAGAAGAAAAGCCATGTGGAATCCTGTGTGTATAGCGATGGCCTGCAGAATCTTGTTTGGATGGCAGTGGCCTGCAGTGATGGGAGACACTCATCCAATAATCTTTATCTGTTTTCCTTGGAGAGTCATGCATAATGGCCACAGTTATGGGAAATATGGGTGACGTGCTTATTGGCCCTTAATAGAAGAGTAACGAGACAGCTTTGACGATTGATGTCACAATGAATTCCCTGTTTGTCATGCCTATGAATAATGACCTCCACGCTTCATTCTTACATTAACTAGTGATGTTTGTGCAAGGTCACTTTTCCATTTGGGTTGAATAACGATGTCCATAGCTGTTGAAATGTATACATGAGCTTAAAATGTTGTGTATGTTGAGGCACATTATTTAATGAAGCTTAGGCTGTAACATGGCACAATACTGGTTTATTTTGATTGGCCTTTTATGAAGATAACTGATAACCCCAGAGGGAAATTCTCCTGACTTTTTTTTTAGAATTACCCCAAAACAATTCTTATAAATGTCATGTCCACAAATAGACAAACTAGTACCCTGACAAAATCAAAGTGTTTTTCATGTGATCCATTGCCAACACTTCTAACAAATGCAGATTATAATTTATTATTCTATTGTACTAAATGCCATAGTCGAGGCAATACTGCATCCCTTTGTGTGGCATGGCAACCTAAGCAGCTGAAATGATAAATATTGTAATTAGACCTATGCAATATTTGAACGACTGCAATGTGGATCTGATGTGTATCCTTTGGATTACCGTGATTAGTAGTAGTCTACTTATTTCGGTCATTGTATAGAATACAAAAAATTAAAATAAACGATTGAGCTAGAAACCGAAAAGGGGAAGGCTGAAGTCACGGCTACTGAAGATCATGTCCATCTGTTCTGTTATTACACACTGTGATTACTGAGGATAGTCTGTTCTGTTGTTCTTACACTGTGATTACTGAGGATAGTCTGTTCTGTTATTACACACTGATTACTGAGGATAGTCTGTTCTGTTGTTATTACACACTGTGATTCCTGAGGATAGTCTGTTCTGTTGTTATTACACACTGTGATTACTAAGGATAGTCTGTTCTGTTATTACACACTGATTACTGAGGATAGCCTGTTCTGTTGTTATTACACACTGTGATTACTAAGGATAGTCTGTTCTGTTGTTATTACACACTGTGATTACTAAGGATAGTCTGTTCTGTTATTACACACTGATTACTGAGGATAGCCTGTTCTGTTGTTATTACACACTGTGATTACTAAGGATAGTCTGTTCTGTTGTTATTACACACTGTGATTATTAAGGATAGTCTGTTCTGTTGTTATTACACACTGTGATTACTAAGGATAGTCTGTTCTGTGGTTCATACCCTTTGTTAACGGTTTGCAAGCCCATCGGGTCCAGAGCACACATTGGCCAATGCATGAAATAGACAATATTGTTATATTGATTTGATTATAAATAGTAAATACTGCCCTATACATAGCTTATGCACATACGCAACAAGTGACAGTATAACTGTTGACCATGCAGAGCATCGGTTTGGCTCGGACTGAAAAATGTCAGACGTTGTCGGGCTGGGCGGGGCTAGGATTGGTGATTTTGGCCCCTGCAGGGCTCTACCCATTGTGCCTCTTGTCCTCTTCTGATCTGTGGCAGCTGTCATGAAAATGTCAAACTTGGTAGTGTTTTGTAATTAGACAACCAACATCCCCATTTTGTGCCCGTACTTAGATTGATTGAACCTGTTAAGCATTGAGTATACAACACTATCATTGTTTTTCTGTGCATCTAGTTCCCTCCATCCCTGTTTCTTCCTTGTCTCAGACCTGCTGGAGAAGTCCATCTAGCATGAACTAATTGAGCTTCCAGTTAAGAGAGGAGATCTAAAAATCTACCGGACTATGACCAACCACAAGCCTGATCTTGTTGGTAAAATACAGAAAAGGTTGATTTATTTATTACCTTTATGACCCTTTGTTGTTATTATTAATCGGTATTGAGTTATTTGTATTCTCTTGTTTTTTCTTTAAATATGCTTAAAAGCAATTTTCTGTTGACTTGAATCATGGCAAAGATGAACAGTGAGTCTGGGAGATTTAGATATGCGAATCGCTTTTAATTCCATAAAATGCTAAATAAATAAAAGTTGACAAACTTTCAAAGGCCAAACTGTTGAAGGATTGAAGTCACTTCTACTGCCTAGTGTGTTGAACCTTTCTGCCCTCCAAACATGAACCTGTCATAGTTCCATTGACATTCTGAACTCTTATTGAGTAGAGGGTGACCATCTGCAAGCTGACAGGTGCTGCCATGGCAACATGGACTTCAAACTGAATCAGCATAAGGAGTAGAATGAGCCAGACAAGGGGAAGTCCTACTGATCTAGGACAAAAAAAAAATTATTGCAAATACTTCCACATTTACTTCCCTTTTCTGTTGCGGGAAATGGGGGAGATTTCCTACCTAACTTAAATTTCTTATTGCCCTTTAGTATAATATTTGTAGAAATATCTATCTATCTTATGGTAAATATTTTCATGAACAAGTTACTCATTTAATTAAAAGGTATTACATGATCCTACATTTTCACCTTACACCTTACCTGGCTGAAGAAAAACTGGTGGTAAATACAAAAAATCAAGGTTGGCATGCTCTAGAAAAAGACACTTTGCTAAAACTTAAAGTAGGAGAGCAGAGGAAGGAAGTTTGGAGCATATTTATCAGTAGTGTTTATTGAAAGTTTTCAATTGTTCATATTTTGTTGACTTTCATATGCGGGATGATATGTGTACTTACGACACTATAAGAATAAAAATAACATTGAGAAAATATAAGTGA
This sequence comes from Aplochiton taeniatus, assembly GCA_017639675.1. NCBI lineage: Eukaryota > Metazoa > Chordata > Actinopteri > Galaxiiformes > Galaxiidae > Aplochiton > Aplochiton taeniatus. The sequence goes on along the minus strand of CM030179.1, from coordinate 1,702,826 downwards.
TGAGATTGGATCCGTTCTTTTCTCCAAGCAGTGTTATTACCATGGTGGTCTCTGTTAACTGTCAGTACCCTGCAGCCTCTTCCTCACACACATTTCTGGCATTTATACATTAGTACAGCCTGACATTTGGACTGCCAGCAGATTTAGTAACGCTGCAATTTTATGGAGACGTGCCATTGCATTTGGCCTTTCTTGCGTCCTAAATTAGACTTTCACTCAACACACTTTAATGCTCTGGAAAACAAACTGCTGATAGAGCAAACACACACTGTCTCTAAAACAGCAGACTTGCTGGTGTAGGATGTAGTATTTTACTACCCTAACCCCCAAAGCATCCCCAAACATACCATCCAGATGGACTAGGAAATGAGAAACAACAAATGGAATTGAAGAAATAAACGCAAATAAACAAGCAAAATGATCTGCCACCAAGAAAAAAGTGTCTTAAAATCAGTAAAATAATCCAACATCCACAATTATTAGTAATATCATTTCAGTTATATTAATGATTCGATTTATTGGCCTAATACAAGATATCTGGACTTTCTTAGATTTCATTTGTTGCAGTGTAAATGCGCTGAATTCAAATCTAGTTGTCAGTTTTAATATTATGTCTGAAGTAACAACAGTTCGTAACCTGCAGTTTCACATGTGTAGCTGTGTTTTCTTGTACACAAAATCAAAATGTTGTCTAAATACTCTAGGGTACAGTTATCTGTGCATCTGGAATTATTCTCTGGTTTTACTATTTATAAGTGTGTTTGAGTAAAATGAACATTTATTTTATGTTGTTTTAACTTTGGAAAAGTTCATAAATCAATGTTTGGTGGACTAACCCCGATTTTCAATCACAGCTTTCATGCGTCTCGTCATGCTCTTCACCAGTCTTTCCCCTTGCTGTTTGGTGACTTTATGCCACTCCTGGAGCAAAGATTCAACCAACTCGGCTTTGTTTGATGACCTGTGATCATCCATCTTTCTCTGATTCACATTCCAGAGGTTTTAATGGGGTTCAGGTCTGGAAATTGGGCTGGCCATGACAAGGTCTTGATCTGATGGTCCTCCATCCAGACCTTGATTGACCTGGCTGTGGGGTATGGAGCATTGTCCTGCTGGAAAAACAAACCATTCTCAGATGTGGAGGGACGTTGTACTGACCAAATAATGAGGTTTGCAAAAGGTCAAAAAACCATCTAAATCTTAAAAAAAAGTATGCTGAGCACTGTAAAAGGTCCACTGTGTATCGTAATTATTTATTTGTATAAAAGGTGTTTTTGTGACAGCTCATGCACAAAGTTGACAAATGTACAAAGCTGACAATTGCCTCAGTGCTTGTGAAGTTTTAGTGATCAGCAGCACAATATTTAACACCTTTGAAATCTTGTTTGGGTGGCAGAAGCCAGAATATTTCTGTCTGGATGGAAGCAGCCAGCAGAATCTTGTTTGAATGGTGGCAGCAGCCAGAATATTTCTGTCTGGATGGAAGCAGCCATCAGAATTTTGTTTGAATGGTGATGGCCATCAGTAATGGGAGGCAGTCTTCCAGCAACTTTAATACCATTGAGAAACATTCAGGCCACAGTCATTTGAAATATGGTGAAAAAGCTTATCCACTTTCTGTCATAGTGCTGCTGTGATTTGGTTGACATTGGTTTTACTATTATGTAAGTGTTGTAATGCTTTAAAGAAATGTTTAACCTGCAAGAATAGTGGTATGACTTTCTGTGTCAAATATAATTTATTCGTATGTCAAGGAGAAAACCCCTAGCAAACTGCACCCAAGTTGGGCTTCCTCCAACTCCTGGAATCATCAGTCAATTCACACTCTTTGTAGGGGGTGGTTAATGTGCGAACAAACTGCAATATATTGACAGAACAGTTATAGTTTACATTCTGTTGCTATCTCTTATCTTTTGTTAATCTCGATCATTGGTGCTAACTCCCCTTTGGAGGCTTATGAAATAAAATAATAAAAAAATGCAGGTTGCCAATTGTCAAAGTAGCTTTATTGTCAATTTCTTCACATGTCGAGACATACAAAGGAATCGAAAAGACGTTTCCCACACTCTTGCGGTGAACATATAAAGTGCACATTCAAAACACAGATAAGACATATATACTAAAGCTAATTGCTTTAAATATTCCATTTATTTTATGATGCATGAAAGGTATCTTCTCCCCCCAATTTTTGGATAATTATTTGTACAATCAAAGTCAGTACTTACCTACCGTTTTCTGAAATCTACTGGAAAAGTCTAGGATGAGCTTCCACCTACCTGATGAGAGAGGATACCACATCTTCTACGACTAGCCAAAAATTGTTGACCACAGCTTAAGACTATATCTTTAACTTTAACTTTTATTTTTTTACTCATTATCACAGCTTCAAAATTCATAAATATCCAGTAGATTACATAAAAATTGCATTATTCAAATTCTGCTCTGCCAGATTCAACATTAGTTTGACCTCCAAAAAGAAGTTTCAAACCAGCTTGTAGATTATTATATAAACTTGGACTGAGTAGTGCGATATAGTTCCATTGGCATCATAGCTACATCAGTATTTAACTGAATCCCCAGCCAGCTCCTGAGTTGCGGATTAACAGTCTATATGGGTCCAGCTGCAAAAGAACATCAAAGAACTCAAGGTACTGTGTAATTACCTAGAAATAATACAGTTGTAAGCAGTGTCATTTCCCTATCTTTTACTGTTCTTCACATTTTTTGAATACTAGTTGAACTTATTATGATCATTGTTAGATAATACTCATCAGCATGTCTCGTTGCTCTTCTGCAGGTTTTGAGGAGTTTGATGCTGCTCGTCCTGCTAGACCTAAGGTGGAGAAGCAGAGGGCTGATCTTTCCAGGGAACTTCAGATCATCAGCAAGAGGCTGGAGGAGGCTGGAGGAGGCTGGCGGATTAAATACCTTTCATTAAAAACCGAACCCTTCGTTTCCACTCCCCTGTCTAGGAAACCACAGAATAGGTCCAAATATAAACACAAGTGGTATGTGTTGCTTTTCTGTGAGACTCCTTTTAGGGATGGCCCTATGACCATACAAGTGACCTTCTAGACCATGGGCACCCCAGCCCCTCCCTCACACACATTTCTAACATTTAAACTGAAATAGACCCCTGCGTGTTGACTGCTGGTGGATATGAACTGACCCTGCTCTGACACTTCTATAATGTTTGCCATTTTACAGAGTCCTGCCGTTTTGACATCCTAAATTAGACTTTCACTCAGCAGACACTTTTATGGGTCACAATAAACAGCTGATGAAAGCATCCATGTCAAGGGGTCCAAGAAGATCCGCTGGTACTTATAACTACTATTGATTTAAAGCATCTCAAACATGATGCTGTTGAGTTATTACAAAATAAATTACATCTGTCTTCACCAAATTACATGTAAACATTCAAATTCTGGGTTTTATTTTGGTTTCAGATTGACATGACTTCTATTGCTACTTCCCTGGAGCATTGACTGGTATTGTGAATTGAAGCGCCGTTAGGAAAAAACTTGAATACAGTTAGGCACATTTTCACTTTTCCAAAGTCAAAGACTAAATGTATTGACTGTGCAGGGTTGTTTTTAGTTGTGAACTTCTTTTAATCAGATGTACAATGGAATTTGTTCTGACAGCATAGATTGTAAAAACATCTTGGGACATATCAAAGATTCCAGAGAGTGACATTTCTGGCTTGTGAGGCTAAGTGTGATATTCTCATTAGCATTTCAGTAGCGTACGTGCTTGGAGGTGGTATTTTAATCGCTTTAATAGGCTGCCGTTTATTATAATGAGATATCCCTTATAAAAAAATGTTTCATGTGAGCCAGCTCATGTACAAAGCTGGCATTTATCCCTGGATTATTTGGCTTTGTGAGATCACTTAAACCAGACACATGAGAAGAAAATCCTATCGGAATCCTGTTTGAATGACATTGGTCAGCATGGGCCTTTTAGAATGATGCTAGGTAGAGGAAATGCAAAGTCATTTAGCTACGCTAATGGCAGAGCAAGACATCTACAAAGTATGACTGAAAACAATGGCAGATTTAAGGGGACTATTGATTGATCGAGCACATTGATTCCAGTAGATGATTGACTTTTATTGACCTAAGATAAACATGTTTAACTTGCCAGGATGCGTAGTGATTTAGCAAATTTCTGTTTTCAACAGGTTTGTGAACCACAGCAGTAGTCTGCTCCACTTTAGCAATCACTCTTTTGAATACGATTTCTCCACACTCCAAACCATCTGTGGCTCCCCAAACAGCCTGCAAAAAGAACGTAGGATTCCATAGGATTCCTCTCCTCAATTACACTGACTATGCTTGGTCTTTAGCCACAGATTTATACTCTGATATATTTGAAAGGTGGTCTGCTAACAACGATATATAATTTCTGCTTTGGCTTAGCACTTAGGCTGCATTTATTAATGGCATGTCATGTCTCAGAATGTGGCATCACATCCGACATTTTTGTTTTACTATGCACAAAAAATTGTATAGGTCAAATCAGTTGACTAGAGCTTAAAAGTCCAAGGCCTAATATTACCTAGGAGTATATCTAATAAAGCGTGTGATACAGATGTTTTATAAGTTGTTTACTTTGTTGATTTAATTATGAAATAGTTAGTCATTATTCATCAATACAATTGTCTCCTGGCAAATTGCCAAATATATCTATATCTATTCGGCATGGTTGTAAACTTTGTTTTCTGTAAAATATGACTGACTTTTATGGTATAGACTTAACTTGCAACCAGTTCACTGCAGCTAATGTGATTCGATGGAACAAATCCAATTGATTCTATACCAGTTATGCATTCCTCCTTGTTTTCTAGGTGCTCGCTATTACTAATGCAACACTATTGCTAAATTGTTTGAGTATTTTTATGTTGATCCTGTTAACAGACCTTAAAGTAATTTTTTAAGCTACCGCTACGTCAATTCCAACACTACTACAACTCTGTAATGTATTTCAAGTTGGGGCATATTTAGATTTTTATTGCAGTGAACGTTTAAAAAAGATCTAAATATTTTGATGTCACAAGGTGTATTTATTTATTTGTTTTTAAAATATTGCGTATAGAACATGTCATTCATCTTTTTGAAACAGAGATAATTTTGCCAACCGACCTTTAACATAAACTTTAACACCTTAAATGGGATACTTTGATATAGACATATATGTGAGCTACCACTACGTCAATTCCAACAGTGTAACAAATATCTAATGTATTTGAAGTGGGGGATATTTTATCTGTTGCTGGAGACTAGCATCACCATATAGGACACAACCACTGTGAGGGGGAGTGAATGCATTCTGTCCCCCTCACATTCGCTACCTTCGGGGGAGAGTGATCCATAATTAGCTTCTGCTTGCCAGGCAGTCTTTCCACAATAAAAAGGAAGCTCCACAGCTAAGCATCATGGACAGACTGCTTCAACCTCTGTGGTAAGACCATCTTAACTTAAACTTGAAAATCCACTACAAATGTACTTGAATGAACTAAGCTTTATTGCATGTCTGTAATCTTGACCTGTTTTTCTTGCAGAGTCCACATCAAAGCCATTTCCTCTGGTAGTTGAGAAAACAGGTGAGATTAATTTACCTTGTATTCGGGTGATATTTCCAAAACATAAAAATATAAAAGCTTTATTTTGTAGTGTATGTAGTGAAAAACTGGTATTAGTATATCACCATTTGCAGAAGATACACATTTTTATGAAGGCTTGCACAGATCTTCATTTTAATCTTAGTAGTTCTTAAATTAACCAGAAACTTCTTAGTGACAAAATGTGTATTATGTGTTCAATTTAAAGTAATAACAGTTTACTCTTCTTCACTCTGAAGAAGGCATTGGTATTGTCAAAACGTTCGTTTTTGTTTTTGCACCTCCTATAAATTATCTGTGTGCTCCAGTATCCCCCCTTTTGGTTAATAATAGTTTACATTCAATGTTTTTTCTGTTGGTACATCATCAAACTTACAAATGCGATTTTGCAACAACCACAAATAACAGGAGTTCATGCGTAATGTGAGTTAATTTATGTTAAATGTGTTTATGTAAAATTTGTCCCCGCCAGTGAACCGCCACCATGAGTACAGACGCGGAGATGGCCATTTACGGCAAGGCCGCCATCTACCTCCGTAAGCCAGAGAAGGAGAGGATTGAGGCCCAGACGGCACCTTTTGATGCCAAGAACGCCTGCTATGTGACTGACCCCAAAGAGCTGTACCTTAAGGGTGCAATCCTTAAAAGGGAAGAAGGAAAAGTTGAAGTCAAAGTCCTAGACACTCAGGAGGTATGTGTTTTGGTTAATTTATTTTGATATCACTGAACCAAATACAACTGGATTCAAGGATTGGCTAAAACAACTTCTGAGGACTAAAGTAATGACACTAATTTTCTGTTATTATACTGCAAAAATATGCATCAATTAAATGCATTTTCTGTTTGTTTTTTAAACATTTTCAGACTAAAACCTTCAAAGAAGATGATGTCTTGCAAATGAACCCTCCTAAGTTTGACAAGATTGAGGACATGGCCATGATGACCTACCTGAATGAAGCCACTGTCCTGTATAACCTCAAAGAGCGTTATGCAGCATGGATGATCTACGTAAGACTATGCATGAGTTCTAAATATTTTAACGCAGGCAGTATCATTATTCATGTTTTTATATTATTTAACAAATGGCTTCAAATCCTATAAAAATGTATGTGGGTGTCATTCTCCTATCTAGACCTACTCCGGGCTGTTCTGTGCCACGGTGAACCCCTACAAGTGGCTCCCTGTGTACGACCAGGATGTTGTGAATGCCTACAGAGGGAAGAAGCGTATGGAGGCTCCACCCCACATCTTCTCCGTCTCTGACAACGCCTTTCAGTTCATGATGACTGGTAAGAGACTTATTATAATAAAGGGTTAATTCACCTGTCAACTTGACCTGATAGTTTAAATCGAAATGGCTGTAGTGAGGAAAGTCTGCCCAGCCTGAGAATGTATTATGGGTTGCATACTTAGATAAGATAAACAACTTTCTTTTAAATTAAAACTAAACACAGAATTTTACAAGTGATACTGAAAGCTTTCAATATTATTATTTACCTACAGATAGGGAGAACCAGTCTGTCCTGATTACGTGAGTATAATTTCCTTAATGGACCAATAATGGCATTACCACTATACTTAGTAATCTGCTGTACCACTCTCAGACACTGTAGATATTCGTGCAGTTGGTTAATTAATACAAAATATTTTAGGAACATATATACCATAGTTCAAACCTAGTTAGAATAGACCAATAAAAATATCTGCAATTGACTGAAAATTGCATCTGATTACTTAAACTCAGAGCATTTACAGAAATCTCTCTCTTTTGAACCAGTGGAGAATCTGGTGCTGGAAAGACTGTCAACACCAAGCGTGTCATCCAGTACTTTGCCACCATTGCTGTGTCTGGTGGTGAGAAGAAGAAGGAGGCAACCCCAGGCAAAATGCAGGCAAGGCCCATTTCTACCTTCAAATGATAGCAAAGCTGTGTAAACTTTGGCAATAACATGCATTAACTAATGTGTTTCTTTTTTTGTCCACTAGGGTTCTCTTGAGGATCAGATCATTGCTGCTAACCCTCTGCTGGAGGCTTACGGTAATGCCAAGACAGTGAGGAATGACAACTCATCCCGCTTTGTGAGTATATAATAGCTACTGTGCAACAAATCTTTAAAGAAACGATTTTTCATCTTGAACAACCCTACGAAAATGCTATTTTTCTCACTAAAGGGTAAATTCATCAGGATTCACTTCAACACTTTGGGCAAGCTTGCTAGTGCTGATATTGAGACCTGTAAGTAGTGCTTTTCCCCCAAAAAATGTATGCATAGGTTACTGTCATTACTATTTGACAATCAGCCTATCTATTGGACAACAGTGATTAAAAAGGATGCTTTCTCTACCTCAGACCTGCTGGAAAAATCTAGAGTGAGCTTCCAGCTGCCAGATGAGAGAGGCTACCACATCTTCTACCAGATGATGACCAACCACAAGCCAGAGATTGTTGGTAAGGCATATTGACGCTAATTGCACCGTGGATAAAGCCCTCATTTGTTTAGGGGAAACTCAATATTTTTTTTATTGAAGACATATCGTATGAGATTTCATTGTCGATTACCTTTTCTAACCGAACACGATAGGAAGAGTCTAGAGATATTAGGATTTCAAACAATGACAGAAAATGAATTCTTCTATAATGCATACAAGCTGTCATCTTCATATCTTTTTTCTACAATACAAATTAAGTGTTCTGGTTCTCTACAGAAATGACCCTCATCACCACCAACCCTTACGACTTCCCCATGATCAGTCAGGGTCAGATCACTGTGGCCAGTATTGATGACAAGGAGGAGCTGGACGCCACTGATGTAAGTCACAACAATAAACGCTTACCAACAATGCAGACAAACAAATGTAAAATCAAAGCCACTTATTACAAAAAGTAACAATAACAGGCTTGCGACCACACTGGTAACTAAAAAACAAGAATCAAAACAGTGTGTGTTTAAACGGTGAAACAGTAGTTAAACGCTCACTAAATGGCAGGGATGACGTCCCTTTTTGATCAAATTGGAAATTCAGTTTAACAATTTATTTAGTAAAGTGAGTTAAGAGTGGTTTGATAGTCTCTCTGCAGGAAACAGTTGTTAAGGTGGGATCCCTAATTTGTGGTGGTTTGACTTGGAGCAATTCAATGGCAAAACATGGGATGAGTTGTTTCTATTTTCATCATCTTTTTGCATCTTTCTAACATGCAACTTATTTTATAAAAGAGTGCCATTGACATCCTGGGCTTCTCTGGAGAGGAGAAGAACTATATCTGGAAACTGACAGGTGCTGTCATGCAACACGGAAACATGCACTTCAAACAGAAGCAGCGTGAGGAGCAGGCTGAGCCAGACGGCACAGAGGGTGAGTAGTATTGCTAGTAAAACAACAACATTGCATTCATTGGTCAAGCGAATTTCACCCGATTAATAGTTTTATCCATCTCTCAGTTTCTAATTTCCACTTTCCTTTTTTAACTACCTAGTTGCTGATAAAATCGCCTACCTCTTGGGTCTGAACTCCGCTGACATGCTGAAAGCCTTGTGCTACCCTAAGGTCAAGGTCGGAAATGAGTATGTGACCAAGGGTCAGACAGTGCCTCAAGTAAGTCCTTTAAAACATCAGGCGTACATATTTTATCTTATTGGATAGTGATTCCTTTTTTTTCCTGAAGGTACTGCAATTTGTAAAAGAAAGCTCCAAGTCAGATGTGTTAATATTCCACAGGTGAATAATTCAGTGATGGCTCTGGCTAAGTCCATCTATGAGAGGATGTTCTTGTGGATGGTCATCCGTATCAACCAGATGTTGGACACCAAACAGCCCAGGAACTTCTTTATTGGAGTGCTTGATATTGCCGGGTTCGAGATCTTTGATGTAAGTTTGGCTGGAATACAAAGTTCATTCACCGGATGCTAATGATGTCCTGATTTCATTGTTTACAGGGAGGCATGAAAAATATATATATATATCTTTTTTTTCCTTTGTATTCACAGTACAACAGCATGGAGCAGCTGTGCATCAACTTCACCAATGAGAAACTGCAACAGTTCTTTAACCATCACATGTTTGTGCTGGAGCAAGAGGAGTACAAGAAGGAGGGCATCATCTGGGCATTTATTGACTTCGGCATGGACTTGGCTGCCTGCATTGAGCTTATTGAGAAGGTAATGTTGCAAAAAAAAACATATTGCAGGGCTATTGAACTTAAGGCCACGATTGAATACAATTGAAGATATAAACACTTTCATATTTTTATTTTACAGCCACTGGGTATCTTCTCCATCCTTGAAGAGGAGTGCATGTTCCCCAAGGCCTCAGACACTACCTTTAAGAACAAGCTGTACGACCAGCATCTGGGCAAGACCAAGGCCTTTGAGAAGCCTAAGCCTGCAAAGGGCAAGGCTGAGGCCCACTTCTCCCTGGTCCACTATGCTGGTACTGTGGACTATAACATCACTGGCTGGCTGGACAAGAACAAGGATCCCCTGAACGACTCAGTGGTCCAGCTTTACGGAAAATCCTCTGTGAAACTTCTGCCAGTTATCTACCCACCTCCCCCACCTGAGGGTATGTGTATAGTGAACCAGTTTTACTCAAACGTATACTCTGTAAGTGAAGTCTGCCACCTAGTGGACCTAAATGAAAATAGCACACTTTTTATCATAGGTCTAGAATTATTATGTAGGTTAAAATATAGGAATATATATATATATATATATATATATATATATATATATATATATATATATATATATATATATATATATATATATATATATATATATATATATATATATATATGCTATCATAAGGTGTCAGTCCCTGAGCAAATGTTCATTATTTATACAGGCTCTTAATATATTATAATGTGTTACAACATTGTGGTTTCTCTCTCTGATAATTTTTTTACAGACAACACAAAGAAAGGAGGCAAGAAGAAGGGTGGTTCCATGCAGACTGTATCCTCTCAGTTCAGAGTGAGTCCACTTTTGACAAATATGCCAGATACATTGATTATTATATAGGAGGGGGTTCTGGGGTCATGACTTGGATATTTTACTTCATAGATGTAGGTTACACATCATTCACTCAAACAGTAGTTATTATGCAAACAATAGAAAAAAATATTCTGTATTTAATTGTCTTATATCAAGACATTAAAACCTACTTTCTTTGACTTACAGGAGAACTTGGGCAAACTGATGACCAACTTGAGGAGCACCCATCCTCACTTTGTGCGCTGCCTGATCCCCAACGAGTCTAAGACTCCAGGTATAAGACACAAAAAAACAATGTCTAATTCCTGAATATTGTATGTCTTAACAAATGTAAACTCTGTGTTCTATTGAATGATCATATTTTTCGAATCAGCACTTAACTATCGAAACTATCAAGAGGCTGACTATATTCTGTAGGTTGTTAGCACTTATCAACATTGTTATTTTTACCCCACAGGTCTGATGGAGAACTTCCTGGTTATCCACCAGCTGAGGTGTAACGGTGTGCTGGAGGGCATCAGAATCTGCAGAAAGGGATTCCCCAGCAGAATCCTCTATGCTGACTTCAAACAGAGGTACATCATGTACACACAAAAATACAGATCCACATTTCCTTGTTATTAGAAGTATTATACGCTTTTAACAACTTTTGGTTTATTCCTTGATACAGATACAAGGTACTGAATGCTAGCGTCATCCCTGAGGGCCAGTTCATTGACAACAAGAAAGCTTGTGAGAAGCTGCTTGGGTCAATTGATGTCAATCCTGAGGAATACAAGTTTGGACACACTAAGGTTAGTTAACAAATCCATCAGTGTGAAATGACAGAACACATCCGGTTGTATAACTCAGCAAAGCACATTCTTATCAAGTGAACGCTTATCTACACCTCAGGTGTTCTTCAAAGCTGGTACCATGGGAGTTCTGGAGGAGATGAGAGACGAGAAACTGGCCTCTCTTGTTACCATGACACAGGCTCTTTGCCGTGGATACCTCATGAGAAGGGAGTTCACCAAGATGATGGAGAGGAGGTGAGAAAGGACTGTGAAAAAATGATTTCACCAAAACGCTAACAAACTTACTGGCTGTCCAAATACTTCATTGATTGTTGAATGAAGTGCCTAGACCCCCATGAGTGTATGCATCTCTAACATGGGCATCTCCTGCTGTATTAAAAGCAGAAGCTTTTGTAGTTTTAGAACAATGCTTTACCAACTGAGCAAAATGACCATCCATTTGACCGAAAAGGCAAAAGCAAAGAGATACTTCTTAAAATGCTAGTGTCATATAGGTTCACACTCACAATTACACTCCTTTTCCTGTGGATCAGATTGTCCATCTATACCGTTCAGTACAATGTGTGCTGGAATGATGTTTCAGTTAAAATACCCAATCTTACTTTCTCTCTCTCTCTCCCATTGATTAGAGAGTCTGTTTACACCATCCAGTACAATGTCCGCTCCTTCATGAATGTGAAGCACTGGCCCTGGATGAAGGTCTATTACAAGATCAAGCCTCTGTTGAAGAGTGCTGAGACTGAGAAGGAGCTGGCCAACATGAAGGAGGACTTTGAGAAGTGCAAAGTTAACCTGGCCAAAGCTGAAGCTCGCAAGAAGGAACTGGAAGAGAAGATGGTCTCTCTGCTCCAAGAAAAGAATGACCTGAGCCTTGCAGTTGCATCTGTAAGTGTATCATAGACATCCTTCTAAAAGAGCCTTACCTGAAGATAAATGTCGATAACATGTACACAATACTATATTCCCATTATCATTAAATTACATTTTGGGCATAAACTTTAATTGAGATCAATGTTCCTTTTCCAATCTGTTCCTCCCAGGAAGGAGAGAGTCTGAATGACGCCGAGGAGAGGTGTGAGGGTTTGATAAAGAGCAAGATCCAGCTGGAGGCCAAGCTCAAAGAGACAACCGAGAGGCTAGAGGATGAGGAGGAGATGAACGCTGAGCTGACAGCAAAGAAGAGGAAGCTGGAGGATGAATGCTCTGAGCTGAAGAAGGACATTGATGACCTGGAGCTCACCCTGGCCAAAGTGGAGAAGGAGAAGCATGCTACAGAGAATAAGGTCTCTTAATGACTGAGTTAATTAGACAAATGGTAGTATCTGTGTAAAAAGATAATATATTTGGGGTTTCTTCCTTGAGAAATGTGAGTTGCAGTGAATCTTGTTTAATGAATCTACATGATATTTAAAGTTAAAATAAAGGGCACATCCACTTAAACTATATTATATTTGTGTAGGTTAAAAACTTGACTGAGGAGATGGCATCTCAAGATGAGAGCCTTGCCAAGCTGACCAAGGAGAAGAAAGCCCTGCAAGAAGCCCACCAGCAGACACTAGATGACCTGCAGGCTGAGGAGGACAAAGTCAACACTTTGACCAAGGCCAAGACGAAGCTGGAACAGCAAGTTGATGACGTGAGTCAGGTTATGATACATGAGATTAGTTAAAATAACTAAATGTCTCCATATGAATTTTGATTAATTAATGTTATCCTATACTGTAGCTGGAGGGTTCTCTAGAGCAAGAGAAGAAGCTCCGTATGGACCTGGAGAGAGCCAAGAGAAAGCTGGAGGGAGACCTGAAACTGGCCCAGGAGTCCATAATGGACCTGGAGAATGACAAGCAGCAGTCTGATGAGAAGATCAAGAAGTAGGTTATTTATAGATAGCCTACATAATCATTAGTACAGTTAATATGTTGTTGGAAGCTACAAAAAAATACTTATTGGATCTGGGGATATTAGAGGAAAAGCATTCTGACATGAATGTGTTTGTGCTCCATAGGAAGGACTTTGAGACCAGCCAGCTCCTCAGCAAGATTGAGGATGAGCAGTCTTTGGGTGCCCAGCTGCAGAAGAAGATCAAAGAGCTCCAGGTACTGTATATTTGCCAGGAAATAATTCTGTTCAAAGGCTTTTTCTAAACTACCCCTAAAAATGTAAATGCCCCTCTTTAAACTCATCTTCAGAATGTACTTGTCAATAACTTTTAGCATGCCCCCCATCTTCCCCTGTTATAGGCTCGTATTGAAGAGCTGGAGGAAGAGATTGAGGCTGAGCGTGCTGCCAGGGCTAAGGTAGAGAAGCAGAGGGCCGATCTCTCCAGGGAACTTGAGGAGATCAGCGAGAGGCTGGAGGAGGCTGGAGGTGCTACTGCTGCTCAGATTGAGATGAACAAGAAGCGTGAGGCTGAGTTCCAGAAGCTGAGACGTGACCTGGAGGAGTCGACCCTGCAGCACGAGGCCACAGCTTCAGCCTTGAGGAAGAAGCAGGCTGACAGTGTGGCAGAGCTGGGAGAGCAGATCGACAATCTGCAGCGCGTCAAGCAGAAGCTGGAGAAGGAGAAGAGCGAGTACAAGATGGAGATTGATGACCTCTCCTCCAACATGGAGGCTGTGGCCAAGGCTAAGGTCAGTTATTACAGCAAATTAATTACGTTTTAACTTGTTAAGTTCTGTTGTCACAGTAGTTTTCTTTTCCTCATTGGGTAGCTAGTACATTTTACTTCAACACAATATAATATTATCTGAAACTATGACTTCCAAAGAGACAGTAGTAGTCTATTTTAGTGACGAGAGATTGCATATATAGTATTTGTTATCTTTTCATACAGGGTAACCTGGAGAAGATGTGCCGCACTCTGGAGGATCAGCTCAGTGAGATCAAGTCCAAGAGTGATGAGAATGTTCGCCAGATCAATGATATCAGCGGACAGAGAGCCAGACTCTTGACTGAGAATGGTAATGTGGATTTTTTGCATAGCAACCAATCGTAAAGAAATAAACCAGTTGGAAGTAATACAAAATGGTTGGTGTCAATTACGGACCAGCTATTAAGTCAAATTCATTGCAATATCTGAAAAATCACGATTATTTAAAAAATATCTTGTTTACTTTTCAACAGGTGAGTTTGGTCGCCAGCTGGAGGAGAAGGAAGCCCTGGTGTCCCAGCTGACCAGAGGCAAGCAGGCCTTTGTCCAGCAGACTGAGGAGCTCAAGAGACAGATTGAGGAGGAGGTCAAGGTAGGGTTCTAGACTAGAAAGCTAGAGACAAGAAAATATATCACCTGCTTTTTCATTCACCACCACACAACTTTTTATTACAAATTATATTCTCTCCTCTCTCATATCATCTACTAAAAAAAGACCAAAGCATTAAAGCAGAAGAATTGTATGAAAAGTATGAAAATCTCAAATGTATTATAACTTTATGTAAAACGAAAAAAAGCATTGACCACCACAAATGTCATTTCTAGGCTAAGAACGCACTGGCCCACGGTGTCCAGTCTGCCCGCCACGACTGTGACCTGCTGAGGGAGCAGTTTGAGGAGGAGCAGGAGGCCAAGGCGGAGCTGCAGCGCGGCATGTCCAAGGCTAACGGTGAGGTGGCTCAGTGGAGGGCCAAGTACGAGACTGATGCCATCCAGAGAACTGAGGAGCTGGAGGAGGCCAAGTAAGTATAATCTAGTATGCTGTCTGAAGAAAATGAATCACAAAAACTATAGCTGGTTAAGTGAAGTTTAAATATGAAGCATAAATCGCCAGAATTTACAGTGGCGTAAAAGCCATTAAAGTTTCAATTTTGAAGGTGAACATATCATCAAGATTAATAATAACTCAAAACTGTTCACTATTTTACTTTTTTGAGCACGTTTTTAACCCGACTTTTCTTGTTAATAGGAAGAAGCTGGCTCAGCGTCTGCAGGAGGCTGAGGAGACCATTGAGGCTACCAACTCCAAGTGTGCCTCTCTGGAAAAGACCAAACAGAGACTGCAGGGAGAGGTGGAGGACCTCATGATTGACGTGGAGAGGGCCAATGCCATGGCTGCCAACCTTGACAAGAAGCAGAGGAACTTTGACAAGGTGAAAATACACCACAAATGTTAAAATGAGCGTTGTACAAAATTCACAATAGTTGTAGCAGATATAGAACTTCCATAGCTAAAATTCAAATAATGAATGAATGTATGCACTAATAGAACGTCTCCTGCTACTAATTGTACTAGGTTCTGGCTGAGTGGAAGCAGAAGTTTGAGGAGGGCCAGGCTGAGCTGGAGGGAGCTCAGAAGGAGGCTCGTTCTCTGGGCACTGAGCTCTTCAAGATGAAGAACTCCTATGAGGAGGCTCTGGACCAACTGGAGACCCTGAAGAGGGAGAACAAGAACCTCCAGCGTGAGTGTTATGTTACAACAGACAAACTGTTGTTAGAAAATTGAATGGAATCCCATTTTAACCTAAAAAAGTTATCATAACCCACTAAATGTGATTCAGCTGGCTTAATGTGAGAGGCAGCTTGAAGAAACAAACTTGTCTTTAACCAGAGATTTTGTATTTTTTTAAACAACAGAGGAGATCTCCGACCTAACTGAGCAGATTGGGGAGACTGGTAAGAGTATCCATGAGCTGGAGAAGGCCAAGAAGACTGTGGAGACCGAGAAGTCTGAGATCCAGACCGCTCTGGAGGAGGCTGAGGTAGAATTTATATATATTTAATGAGTATAACAGCTGTGTATTACTGCTCTGCCTCAGTTCATTTTGACAATAAGAATAATATATCCAAATGTATCTTTATCTAGGGAACACTGGAGCACGAGGAGTCCAAGATCCTGCGTGTGCAGCTGGAGCTGAACCAGGTCAAGGGTGAGGTGGACAGGAAGCTGGCTGAGAAGGACGAGGAGATGGAGCAGGTCAAGAGGAACAGCCAGAGGGTGACTGACTCCATGCAGAGCACCCTGGACTCTGAGGTCCGCAGCAGGAATGATGCTCTCAGGGTGAAGAAGAAGATGGAGGGAGACCTGAACGAGATGGAGGTCCAACTGAGCCACTCCAACCGCCAAGCGGCTGAGGCCCAGAAACAGCTGAGGAACGTGCAGGGACAACTCAAGGTAATTACAAATAGACCTTGAAAGTATTCATTTTAAAGACACAAATATTGACATTTTCTCTTTTCTAAAAGTAGAGATAGCTTCCTGCTTAAAGAAACTTGTAAATTCATGTAAAATGTCCAATTGATCTCTTTAAATCTTTTATATTTTGCCTAATTTGCCCCATTATTTCCAGGATGCCCAGTTGCATCTGGACGATGCTGTCCGTGCAGCAGAGGACATGAAGGAGCAGGCAGCCATGGTGGAGCGCAGAAACGGTCTGATGGTGGCTGAGATTGAGGAGCTGAGAGTGGCTCTGGAGCAGACTGAGAGAGGCCGCAAAGTGGCCGAGCAGGAGCTGGTGGACGCTAGCGAGAGAGTGGGACTGCTGCATTCTCAGGTACAGCACCAGCACAGAGATACAGCACATGAAACAGTTCAACAAATGTAACTACATTTAAGCTAGATTTATTCAGCTGTAAATAAATATTCCTTCATATTTTGGTTTCCCCTTCCAGAACACCAGTCTTCTGAACACTAAGAAGAAGCTGGAGACTGACCTGGTCCAGGTGCAGGGTGAGGTGGACGATAGTGTCCAGGAGGCCAGAAACGCAGAGGAGAAGGCCAAGAAGGCCATCACTGATGTGAGTCAACGATAACCTCATAAGTTGTCATGACAATGCTACAAAGAAGCAATGAATATTCCTCAACTCATTCGTCATCCTTTATAGACCACACTAATCAAATCTGTGTACTACACACTTAGCATTTTCATAACATGAAGTATGACCAAACACAGTCATCCTTATCCATTCTAATCATATTCACGATCCTTCAAACTCCTGTGCCACCATGCTCCTCTAAAGCTGTGCTATCTGTTTGTAGGCGGCTATGATGGCAGAAGAGCTGAAGAAGGAGCAGGACACTAGCTCTCATCTGGAGAGGATGAAGAAGAACCTGGAGGTGACAGTCAAGGACCTGCAGCACCGTCTGGATGAGGCTGAGAATCTGGCCATGAAGGGCGGCAAGAAGCAGCTCCAGAAACTTGAGTCCAGGGTGAGTTAGATTCAGAGTTGATTTGAGTAGAGTGGGTGAATTGTTCAATGGGTTTGCGCAGGTTTAGAAACTAACCAGCTTGTAAACTTTAAATATTAGCCTTTTTACTTCTCCTTCTGGGGGATTTTAATTTCAAATGAGCTACATTGTGAATGAATGTATCTTTAGCAGTAATATACTCCTTCTAATCAGGTGCGTGAGCTGGAAACTGAGGTGGAGGCTGAGCAGAGAAGGGGCGGAGATGCAGTGAAGGGAGTCCGCAAGTACGAGCGCAGAGTCAAGGAGCTCACCTACCAGGTAAGCATGTTAACTAAACACACATACCCCCACAGAAACCACACACACACACACACACACACACACACACACACACACACAGAGTCAAGGAGCTCACCTACCAGATAAACATGTCAACTAAACACACTTTCCCCCCACAGAAGTCACAACCACACCCACACACTAGTATGAAGAAAAGACTAAAGTGTTTCCCTTCTTCTGTAGACCGAGGAAGATAAGAAGAACATGGCCAGACTTCAGGATCTGGTGGATAAGCTGCAGCTTAAAGTGAAGGCTTACAAGAGACAGGCTGAGGAAGCGGTACGTTTCATTGAAGGGAAAGTTCAAAGCCACTGAGGTAGATTGTATCAAGGTTTATGCCATTATCGTACACTAAGAGACAAAAGAGCTCCCTGTGTACATCTTAACAACACAGTCAAACTGAATTTTCCCTCTCTGGTCCACGTACTTTTACCACAGGAGGAAGCTGCCAACTCTCACATGTCTAAGTTCAGGAAGGTTCAGCATGAGCTGGAGGAGGCTGAGGAACGTGCTGACATTGCTGAATCTCAGGTCAACAAGCTCAGAGCCAAGAGCCGCGACTCTGGAAAGGTACCAATCAGATGGTTTTCTATCTAGCCATATGCACAGTCTGTGCTATTGTAGTAAGCATATATATATATATATATATATATATATATATATACATACATATATATACAAAACATATTACGTTCATTTATGGTCCTTCAAATTTGCAGTACAAACTAACTTTTGGTGGGGCTTATCTTAACAATTATGTAACTTATATGGTGAATTCCCTCTGGTTAGGAAGTTAGACCATTTGCCCCGATTTGCAAGAGTCAGGGTTTAGCTTTGGAGAAGCTTTATTTTACATACAAAGACAATTGAAAACCTGCACAGGTTTTCCTAACTTTCCTCAACGGCGGCCGGTTTCTCTCTTGATTCTCTCTTATGCACGTATGGCCCCCTTTTGGGTAAGGTCAAAGATCATCCTAACAGGGGGGTTGTTTCCTCCTACCTAACAAGGACATCTGGCATTCATTATGAGCCCCCTGTCCTTTAACTAATGCAGGGTAATACAATTACAAAGGAAGCATTAGTACATAATCACACAGTCCAGGCCCTGCACCCATGCAAAATACACAACACTTAATGATTATAATACTTCTTTAAAGTCATACAAATGTTTTGGAAAACTTTGATTGCACACCATCTTTACATATTGTGAGTCCAAAGTCGATATGATTGACATTAATTGCTTCTCTGTGCTATGTCTGTCTTCCTTGTTTAGAGTTTAGAGTTTAGATTTACAATTACAAAATGCATACAAATTTTGTTTGGGTTTAGTGTTGGTAGCACGTCTATGTAAAAATGTAAAGGATGATGTTTACAAAATCGACCATCTTTTGATTACTGTTTTATGTTTTATTTACACAGGGAAAAGAAGCGGAATGAGCTCATCTGTCTGTCTGCCAGAGCATTCCATAAAATCATAAAATATGATTACAAGTCTATGAGCATTGTTTGAAATAAAGTAATTCAGAAATCAAATGACCTGAGTGATTTTGTCAAGCTGAATGTACCTTCTAGTGCAACAAACAGTTATTGTTGCAACCACCAATAGGCTACATAAAGAGATAAACCAACCCTAGGAAAGAGCTGCTTTTGACTTATGGAGGGATACAGGATTGTTGGGGTTATTAAAGAAACACATAGTTTGGTTTCACCAAAATAAAAGACAAAACATATTACAAATGAGTTTGCATATGTCACATTCCAATGTATGTATCAGCTCATTATCACTGCCTTGTGGAATTACAATTGATTGAGTTATGAGCTATCAGTTAAACTAACCTGTTTTTATTGAGTAGCCTTAGTAGATAGTTTATAAAACTGTGAGTGATAGTAACTAACCCTGGACCTCAGACCTAACCCATAATGCTGGTAGGCTAGCTAACCGTTGCTCTGACAACTAACCCATAATACCGGTAGGCTAGCTAACCCTAGCTCCAACAACTAAGCCATAACACCGGTTGGCTAGCTAACCCTAGCTCCAACAACTAAGCCATAACACCGGTAGGTTAACTAACCCTAGCTCTGACAACTAACCCAGGCTACCAGAAGGCTAACTAACAGTAGATCTAAATAATCATCCTGGTTACTGTACCTGGCTACGTTGGGTAACTAACATCAACTTAAACTGGATACCATGCTAGTAGTCGATAGTTCCTAGTACTTGAAAAATAAGACTTTTGGTCTACTTACCTAGCACGAGACCGCATCATGTAATTTCCCTGCCTGTGTGAGCAGAAACATTTTAACTATTAAGTATATACTAGAGAACGCTTTAGAATGATAGGCGATCTTTACAACCGTGTTTGGTTAAAAGAGAGATAAACATTAGAAGAAATGTCAACACTCTAAATAATAATTTTGTCCAGACGTATTAGAACAATTACCAGTCACTGTTTAAAAAAAATATTCAGAGGTGGCAATCACAACACAATTTGTTTGTTGGTTTGTTTGAGTTTCCTTGTCATTATATAAAATGGTATGTATGTATAACTGTCCTATCAAGGATGTTGACAGGTTAACACCCAACAGAATATTTCTTGATTTTGATACTGTGGGAAATTGAGAAGGTCTAAAGTCACGTTAAGCAAAAGTAAGTTTACATGTATCTTCTAAGCTGTCTTGTTTGCACTTGGATACAACAATATTTCAACAAAAAAGAAATCAATACGTACCATTTATATTTAATTAGGTGAGATTTGCACTGATTGTCCCAACTCCAAACCAACTGTGGTTCCCCAAACATAGAGCAACGTCAACACAGGTTCACCTTACAAAGTGCGTCTCCATAAAACTCCTCTTTAATTACAGTGCCCTGGCCACAGCTAATCCTTGCTCAAGCACTTCTAACATTATACTGCAATAGATATGAAAGTTTGACTGCCATCAGCGCTGTATCATTTCTATTTGTCAAATTACTACTGCCTTTAATGGAGCCTTTTCCGGTGGCAGAATGTGGCATCACATCCTAAATTAGACTTACGGTCTACTTGTCATATTACAATTTATGAGATACATATAGAGTGTCACAGGCAAAACGCCAGTGCATACAACCATTAAACCAGTGCTATAATTCAAAACATCCCTAAAATATTCTTCAGAATGGGAGTTTAAAGAGCCTGGAAGTCCAAATCCTAGTATTAGAACCAATGCTTTAATAGTTGTTTACTTGTGGATTAAATTACGTTTCAATTGTTAGTGATGACTTGATACAATTTTGTGTCCCTGCATATATATACGTATATCAATGTCAGGCCAAGCTAAAATGTATCTAATGTTATGAGAAAGAGATAACATGCATCGATATCCAACATTTTACATTTATTCTACACAAGTTAAGCATTTATCATGCAGTTAGTGCACAGTCCTTAGAGTCTATTTTGTAAGTTAAATTCATCCCAATAATAGACCCGTGGGGTTATTGATATTACTAAGCTAGCCAGTTTACTTGCAACTGTGACATAAATTTCAGGTAATCCTAAACATTTAGGAAATCTGTAATGTCTGCAGCATGAGAAGAAAAAAACGGTTGGAATCCAGTTTGGTCTGTGCTAGCCAACAGAAAATTATTTGGAGGGCAATGTCTGTATACATTTACATTCTTTGTCTTTGACTTGGGAAAATAAAAAGAGTACATTAAATACATTAATCAAAGGATGAACTATAATCAATTCTGTAAAATATAGAGCATGTCTTTGTCAGATTTTTTTTTTGCATTGAATGTATTAAAGAGTAGTTCGTTAAATTGCTTGAACAAAGGATTTTGAGGTTACAGGGTGTATTTCCTTAAAACGTTTATTTTTTAATGCCATTCAGGCTTTAGAAGTGGGGAGTTTTGCTCACTGACCTTTAAGCCTAGACTTTAAAACCTTTCAAAATGCTTATTATGTTTTCGATTAGTTGATCATAATAGTGATTATTTTCACTGTCTATGATAAGTAAAAGATTTTTGTGACTTTGATATAGACATATATGTGAGCTAACATAACGTCAATTCCAACAGTGTAACAAATATCTAATGTATTTAAAGTGGGGGATATTTTATCTGTTGCTGGAGATTAGTATCCCCATATAGGACACAACCACTGTGAAGGGGAGTTCAATCTGCTCTCGGGGGAGAGTGATCCATAATTAGTTTCTGCTTGCTGGACAGTCTTTCCACAATGAAAAGGAAGCTCCACAGCTCAGCATCATGGACAAACTGCTTCAACCTCTGTGGTAAGACCATCTTGACTCCTTACACTTTAACATTTGCATTTACTTGAATGAATTAAGCTTAAACATTTTGAGTAATTTGTAGAGATAAATATGTATGTCTTTTCTGAATGTGCTGTCAAACTCAGAAAATGAAGAGATTATGCTTTTTATGCAAGTTTTTGTTAATATGTTGTATCTTGTTCTGAAGCTTATCAGTAATTATCTTTAACCAATAACTTTATATTTGATTGTATGTCTTGCAGAGTCCACATCAAATACATTTCATCTGGTAGTTGAAAATCAGGTGAGACGTTGACCCTGTAAAAAACAGACAAACATTTTTATATTAGTACATGCTTATGTGTACTCACAAAATGTTAGGTATGAGTATATAAAAGTTGGCATATTTAAATTTTCATCTTAGCATTTCCTGACAGTTTTGTAGGCAATAAAGGTAACAGTGACGAAATGAAGACTCTGTATCAAATAAAAAAAAATGAAGACTGCATAAAAAAATATATATATACAAAAAATGCTGAAGAAACATTAGGAAGGCAGTTTTGCAAAATCCAGTGCGGGCGTGAGGTAATGTGTGTTAATTTGTGTATATGTTCATGCATAAATATCTGTTGCCACCAGTTAACTGCCACCATGAGTACAGACGCAGAGATGGCCGTTTTTGGCAACATCTACCTCCGTAATCCAGAGGAGAGGATTGAGGCCCAGACAGCACCTTTTGATGCTAAGAACACCTGCTATGTCTCTGATGTTAAACAACTGTACCTTAAGGGTGCTATCGTTAAAAGGAAAGAAGGAAATGTTGAAGTCAAAATCCTAGACACTCAGGAGGTATGTGTTTTGGTTAATTTATTTTGATATCACTGAACCAATGAACCAAATACAACTGGATTCAGGGATTGGCTAAAACAGCGTCTGAGGACTAAAATAATGACACTGAACTGATTCTCTGCTATTATACTGAAAGAAGATGCAGTAATTAAATGCATCTTTTGTTTATTTTTTTAAACAAATGTTCAGACTAAACCCTTCAAATGAACCCTCCTAAGTTTGACAAGATTGAGGACATGGCCATGATGACCTACCTGAATGAAGCCACTGTCCTGTATAACCTCAAAGAGCGTTATGCAGCATGGATGATCTACGTAAGACTATGCATGAGTTCGAAGTAATTTCATGGAAGCAGTATCACTATTGTTTATATATTGTGAAATAATTGCCTTCAAATCCTGTGAAATGAATGTGAAGTGTCATTCTCCTATCTAGACCTACTCCGGGCTGTTCTGTGCCACGGTGAACCCCTACAAGTGGCTCTCTGTGTACGACCAGGAGGTTGTGAATGCCTACAGAGGGAAGAAGCGTATGGAGGCTCCACCCCACATCTTCTCCGTCTCTGACAATGCCTTTCAGAACATGATGACTGGTGAGAGACTTATTAATACAACAAAATGATCACTCTTACCTTGGCCTTTTAGTTAAACACTAACCCTAAAAGGAAACAATGAGTTAGTTATTTCAATAAAACTGCAAGCCAAACTTATTATTCTTCATCTACAGATAGGGAGAACCAGTCTGTCCAAATTACGTGAGTATAATTCCTTTAATGCACCAATAATAACATCATCACTGTATTTGGTAACCTACTGCACCGCTCTCAGACAATGTAGGTATTCCTACAGTTGGTTAATTAATAAAAAATATTTTAGGAACATATCCACATCTACTTAGATTGTATCAATAAAATGGTCTGCATCTGACTGAATATGTCATCTGATAACTTAAGATCAGAGCATTGACAGAAATCTCTCTCTTTTGAGCTTGCAGCCACGCTGGTAACTAAATCAAAACAATGTGTTTAAAAGTGAAACGGTAGTTAAACGCTCACTAAATGGCAGGGATGACATCCCTGTTTGATCAAATTGGAAGTTTAACAATTTATTTAGCCATTTGCTATCATAAAATTGCGAAATTCTACAGTCAGCAGTAAGTAAAGAATAGTTTGATAGTGTCTCTGCAGGAACCAGTTGTTAAGGTGGGATCCCTAATGTGTGGTGGTTTGACTTGGAGCAATTCAATGGCAAAACATGGGATGAGTCGTTTCTATTTTTCATCATATTTTTACATCTTTCTAACATGCAACCTATTTGATAAAAGAGCGCCATTGATATCCTGGGCTCCTCTGGAGAGGAGAAGAACTATATCTGGAAACTGACAGGTGCTGTCATGCAACACGGAAACATGCACTTCAAACAGAAGCAGCGTGAGGAGCAGGCTGAGCCAGACGGCACAGAGGGTGAGTAGTATTGCTAGTAAAACAACAACATTGCATTTATTGATATCCAGTTTGTAATTTCCTTTTTCCCTCTTTAACTACGTAGTTGCTGATAAAATCTCCTACCTCTTGGGTCTGAACTCCGCTGACATGCTGAAAGCCTTGTGCTACCCTAAGATCAAGGTCGGAAATGAGTGTGTGACCAAGGGTCAGACAGTGCCTCAAGTAAGTCCTTTAAAACATCAGGCGTACATATTTTATCTTATTGGATAGTGATTCCTTTTTTTTCTAAAGGTACTGCAATTTGTAAAAGAAAGCTCCAAGTCAGATGTGTTAATATTCCACAGGTGAATACAGTGATACAACAAAAATGTATCTTTGACCAGAAATGTTGTTTTAAAACAATAGAGGAGATCTCTGACCTGACTGAGCAAATTGGAGAGACTGGGAAGAGCATCCATGAGCTGGAGAAGGCCAAGAAGACTGTGGAGATCGAGAAGTCTGAGATCCAGACCGCTCTGGAGGAGGCTGAGGTACATATTACATACTTATTGGAGTTACTAGCTACATAGGCTGTTTCATAAGCCGTTTAAAGCTAACCCTAAATATAATACAGGGAACACTGGAGGCAGGAGGAACAGCCAGAGGGTGATTGACTCCATGCAGAGCACCCTGGACTCTGAGGTCCGCAGCAGGAATGATGCTCTCAGGGTGAAGAAGAAGATGGAGGGAGACCTGAACGAGATGGAGGTCCAGAAACAGCTGAGTAACGTGCAGGGACAGCTCAAGGTAAATACAAAAATAATGTAAATATAATAATAATTAAACGAGGGTAAAATGGTAATTATAACAATACCTTCAATACTAATCTTTTTTAATTTTAAAGAAACAAATAGATTGCAGAAGCAACAACATATTGTTAAATTCATGTTTTTTTTTTAACTTTTGTATTTGGCCTTATCGCCATTCTTTCCAGGATGCCCAGTTGCATCTGGACGATGCTGTCCGTGCAGCAAGAGAAGATGAAGGAGCAGGCAGCCATGGTGGAGCGCAGAAACGGTCTGATGATGGCTGAGATTGAGGAGCTGAGAGTGGCTCTGGAGCAGACTGAGAGAGGCCGCAAAGTGGCCGAGCAGGAGCTGGTGGACGCTAGCGAGAGAGTGGGACTGCTGCATTCTCAGGTACAGCACCAGCACAGAGATACAGCACATGAAACAGTTCAACAAATGTAACTACATTTAAGCTAGATTTATTCAGCTGTAAATAAATATTCCTTCATATTTTGGTTTCCCCTTCCAGAACACCAGTCTTCTGAACACTAAGAAGAAGCTGGAGACTGACCTGGTCCAGGTGCAGGGTGAGGTGGACGACACCGTCCAGGAGGCCAGAAACGCAGAGGAGAAAGCCAAGAAGGCCATCACTGATGTGAGTCAATGATGACCTCATACGTTGTCATGACAACGCTACAAAGAAGCAATGACAATTTCTCAACTTATTCGTCATCATTTATAGACCACGCTGTAATCAAATCTGTGGACTACACACTTAGCATTTTCCTAACATAAAGTATCACAAAACACAGTCATCCTTAGCCATTCGAATCATATTCATGGTCCTACAACATCAAGGAGCTCACCTACCAGGTAAGCATGTTAACTAAACACACATGCCTCCTACAGAAACTACACACACACACACACACACACACACACAAACACACATAAAAACTGAAATGTTTCCTTTCTTCTGTAGACCGAGGAAGACAAGAACAAGGCCAGACTTCAGGATCTGGTGGATAAGCTGCAGCTTAAAGTGAAGGCTTACAAACTATTGTTGTAATGTAATTGTATTGTGTAACTCATGTCTACAAAACAAAATCATTTTCTTGCAGCAGATAACACTTACTCCTCATAAAACTAAATCACAGTTACATTCATTGACACTTGCATGCAAAAATGCTCACACTTTTTATCAGTCAATCACCCAATTGAAAAGGTTACTAGTAGTGACTTGATTGTTTTGCATGGAATGTATTTCATACTGATGCAACATTGATAACATTTACATTATTTAGGTAAAATGATGAAAATGAATTGGTCGAGTAGAGATAAATTGTGTTGATATGATTTGCCTGTATTTGACTTTTCAGATTGGGAGGATTAGCAAAACTGTGATGTGGCCATTTTTAAAGTCAGTAATTGTTGTCATTGTCCTTTGTGCACATTGAGGTATGTTTTGTATGAGATTTGGAAAAGGTTGTTTGTTAAAGGTTGTGTGCTTTACAGTATTTTTCTGGATATGCTGTACACTATGATTTGATCCTGATTTACAGTACTCTTTCTTACAGTATTTGGTATGATTAGCGAACACATTTTCTTTGCCACTTTAATCAGCGACCATAAAAAAAGAATACGTCAACATGTTTATTTTCCCATGGTAGTTTGTTTCTCCTAACTTGTCAGCGGACACAAAGTAGCCAGTATTGAAAGCTTGTAGTTTGTGTATTGACGGTTGTAGTCAGTATTTAGAGTGCCAGTGGATAATAACTGCTCAAAGGGTCTACTAATTAGCTGACAAAGGTTTATTGTTTTTTTTATTTATCTGGTTCTGAGATGACTATTGAGTGTCTTAGAGCATTTTGCAAGAAATAGATATTGTAATGGTAGACTGTGTTAGTATGGTGACAGACGTCTCAGTTAAGAAAACCCATTCTTCTTGTTAGATGACAAGTTGTTCTGCTATGATGGACTTATTCTTTTTTTGTGGGAAGTATTTTCAGTTTTGATAATGTTAGTGCATTTTGCAAAAGATATGTTGTGTTTTGGCTAGTGTGTTTCTGTTTGGATGGCTGTGTTATTGTTTTAATAAAAGGAATTCTGTTTCAGAACAGTGGGTTAAGCTATCAAGAAAAACTGTAATACAATGCTGGTTATTTTTGGTTAATGTTAAACTTATTAAAAACATTTTGAATTTCCATTTAGCTGTTGTGCGTGTCTTTTTGGTGCCCTATGTAACTCAGTAATAGCCAGTAACCGCAAAAACAAGAAAATATAAAACATTTTAAACAGAGCAATCCAATACAATACAGTATTAGAGAAAATGTATTCGTTTTTTCAGTTGCTAACAAGCATCGGTCACAACTGAAGCCACATTTTCAAAACTCTTCATACAGTCTGCTTGGCCAAACTCACCTCACCTCCCAAACTCACTCAAGCCACCAAAACACTTCAAAACTGTCTCAAAAGTGCATCCATAGCACTGACTACAATTCTCACTGAGAAAGCAGAGTTATAGCTCATAACACACTGACCTACAAAAAACTAACAACAGGGAGCATCACATAGATGATTAACTTTTATCTTTGAAGTTTGAAGGATTTTCCACATAAATCAGTATTTCATTTATAGAATGAGAATAACACCATTTAACTTTATTGACTGTACTAAAATGTATATGTAACAAGAATGAATCAGAAATGCAGCATTTGCCTCAATATCATTAATTTTTTCTATATCTTTGTATATAGCAATTACGGTACGTCAAAAGTTTAATTACTGTAAAAAACAAAAAAAATACAAAAAAAGACTAATTCCTCGAATTCCAGGGCTGCAATAATATTTATAAAAATAACCCATCAACATGCATGGTATGAGCACTCATACTGTATAGTACTGTGCAGGTTCCAGTCCTCCCTTACTCCTGCACTTGGTCACAAGTTCTCATCAACATCTCATTTTATGTATTCTCTGGCGAAATTATCTTCTGGGATGTATAGTCAAACCCTGCCACTCTTCTTTCCCCACCAACCTGTCTTCCTATATAAGCCGTCCCCTTTTATCTGTTTGGTAACAAGACTAAAACAGGACACCCTGGGTAGGCTTTTAGCTGTAATTGCAATCAACTGTGTTTGCAATAATTATTATTACATTTTATTACTCAGCTAAGATTTTCTACATATTTCAATACGGTCACTGCAGAAATGCACGGAATTTGCTAACATTCTGTTATGAATGTGTTTTTAACAGTTTTGAAAACAGTGTGTTAGCATTTGAAAAATGTCCCCCAAATATATAGTGTTTTGCAGATAGTGGAGTATGAATGAGAAAATACTTCATGAATTTTGGAGAATGTGGTAATTGAATGCATTTTGTGTGAAAGCAAGGTCAAATGATTCAGTTGGTCCACGTAGACTTCTGTTTCGCTTACTGTGTGAACAGTTTGGACACTGTGACTTCAGTTTTGACCAATGCATGTTAGCGATCCAAAAAAAACTGTAAAGAACATTTGTTATATTTGACTAAATAAGCATAATTGGGTGTCAACAGATTACAAGTTATCTGAAAAATGTTGTCTGATCACAAACATTTTATACGCAGGTTCATTCTAAAAAATCTGATACGATTACACTGTTAAATTAATCCAACAGATTATGTTCCTTGTTCCTTTTTTCATTTAAATTTAGAAGTTTGTAAAATAGTTGATCACATTCTCCAAGGAATCCACTCACACTAAAAGAGGGGCACTTAAGGTTTACATTTGTATTGTAAGCTCTCTTTTTTGCACTTGTATACTACAGGATTACACTTTAAAGAAATAAATACATGCCATTTGTATTTATAGTTTGATGAGATTTGCATTGATTGTCCCAACTTCAAACCAACTGTGGTTCCCCAAACATGGTGTAGAAAAATGTCAACACAGGTTCCACTTACAAAATGCTTCTACATAAAACTCCTGTTTAATTACAGTGCCCTGCCCATGATTTTTCTAGAGCCACAGCTAATCCTTGCTTAAGCACTTCTAACATTATACTGTAATAGATATTAAAGTTGGACTGCTATCAGCTCTGTATCATTTCTGTTTTGGCAAATTACTGCTGCCTTTAATGGAGCCTTTTGAAGTGGCAGAATGTTGCATCACATCCTAAAATTAGACTTACGATTCAGATACTGTTTATTAGTTCTATTTACAGTTAATGAGCTTACAAGTCAAAGGAAAAATGCTAGTGAATACAGCTGTTAAACTAGTGCTATCCTTCAAAACATCCCAAACATATTCTTCAAAGAATGGGAGTTAAAAGAGCCTGAAAGTCCAAGGCCTAGTATTAGAATGCACTTCATAAAGCCTGTGATACCAATGTTTTATTAATTGTTTACTTTGTGGATTTAATTATGGTTTAATAGTTAGTCATTACGTATTTCAACAATTGTCTCCTAGCATATTGATATCTAAAGCCTTGCTGTAAACGTTTTATTCTGAGCTAGAATATGTTCATAGTGTAGCTAGAATGTTATCACTGTTATTTTCATGTTGTTTTACCACTTTAAATCATATTTTGTTTTTTATTATTTGTCATGTAAAGCACATTTGAGCTGCACTTGTATGAAATGTGCTATAAAAATATAGTTTATTATTATTATATTTTTATCATATTTTTGATAAAGTGGATGGATATCCAACATTTTACATTTATTAAACAATTTGTGTACAGTCCTTAAAGTCTATTTTAGGTTAACTTTTTTTATCCCAATAATAGACCCATTGGTTTATTGTTATTAATTAACTAGTCAGATTACCTAAAAATACAACATCAATTTCAGTTCATCATAAACATTTAGGAGATCATTAACGTCTGCCACATGAGAAGAAAAGCCTGTTGGGATCCGGTGTGGTCTGTGCTATCCAACAGAACATTGTTTGGAGGGCAATGTCTTCAGAAATGTCAGAAACGTATAATTTATCATCCCTTATTATCAGTCATTTACATCCTGTATATTTGTAGGGCGGAAAAAAAACGAGAATACATTAAATACATTAATGAACGTATAAACTATTATTACTTGCATAGAATATAAAGCATATATTTGAGAAAAAGCATTAATAGAGTGGTTTGTTAAATAGCTCTTTATTTTCCAGATTAGTTGATGATGATAGTGATTCTTTTCACTTTTTCTCCATATATTTGAGCTACCATAACGTCAATTCCAACAATATTACAAATATCTAATGTATTTAAAGTGGGCGATATTTCATTTGTTGCTGGAGACTAGCATCACCATATAGGACACAACCCGTATGAGGGAAAATTAGTGCAGTCTGATCCCCTTCAATGTGTTACCTTCAAGGGAGAGTGGTCCATAATTAGCTTCTGCTTGCTGGACAGTCTAAACTGAATAAAAAGGAAGCTCCACAGCTCAGCATCATGGACAGACTGCTTCAACCTCTTGTGGTAAGACCACCTTAACTCCTTACACTTTAACATTTGCATTTACTTGAATGAATCAGGCTTTGTTGATCATATTGAGTATTCTGCGGAATTAAAAATGTATGTATTTTTGTATTATTTCCTCACCCTTGAAAGTCCAAAAGTGAAAACAGAACTTTTGCTTTCATGGTTCACAAGTTTTGAAAATAGAAAAATTTGTTTTGGGTGAACAATTTTAAATTATATTGGAGGAGTATCAGTATCAGTATTCTTGCTTAAAATATTGTACCATATTGTAAATCTTGTAAAGCATTTTTATTATTTGCTTATTATTTTAAAAAAATCATGTTTGTTTAGTTATTGTAACTTATATATTCTGCCTTAAACAGAACATTGCTAGAAAAGAGACCTAGTCTCTGGTTATCCCCGAATGAAAAAATAAATAATATCATAATAAAGGTGCTATCACACTCAGAAAATTAGGGTATGATGCTTTTTTGCAGCTTTTTTATTTCATATATTTGATATAATGAATCTTGTTCTGGAGCTTGTCAGTCATTATCTTTAACTGTATGTCTTGCAGAGTCCACATCAAAATAATTTCATCTGGTAGTTGAAATCCAGGTGAGTCTTCAACCCTGTTAAAAATGGTCAGGGAAAATTGCCTAAATATACATGTTTTTTCTTTTATAACATACTAATAGTGTATTCACAAATGTTGGCTATAAGTATATCAAAGTTTGAGACAATACCAATTTGTATGATTGCTCGCACACACATTCTAATTTTCATCTCCGTGGTTCCTGATTGTCATGTATGCTCCAAGGGTAATGTTGATAAAATGAGGATTGTATTACATAAAAAAAAACGCTAAGGGTTGGCTAAAATGGAATGCATTTCTTCTATTGGCAAGATCCTGAATGTTCATATATATATCTGTATACGCCAGTGAACCGCCAACATGAGTACAGACGCGGAGATGGCCGCTTACGGCAAGGCCGCCATCTACCTCCGTAAGCCAGAGAGGGAGAGGATTGAGGCACAGACGGCACCTTTTGATGCCAAGAACGCCTGCTATGTCTCTGATGCCAAGGAGCTGTACCTTAAGGGTCTTGTCGTTAAAAGGGAAGAAGGAAAGTGTGAAGTTAAAGTCACAACCACTCAGGAGGTAGGTGTGGTGGATAAATTATTTAGCTATTAATGAACCAAGTATATCCTGGTTTAGGAATTTGCTGAAATAGCATCTGAGGACTAAAATAATTTCAGTGAACACATTTTTTGCCATCATATGGAAAAAAGATGAATACATTCTTTAACTTTGTCAATTGTCTTTTACTTATTTTTAAAACACATTTTCAGACTAAAACCTTCAAAGAAGATGATGTCTTCCAAATGAATCCTCCCAAGTTTGACAAGATTGAGGACATGGCCATGATGACCTACCTGAATGAAGCATCTGTCCTGTATAACCTCAAAGAGCGTTATGCAGCATGGATGATCTACGTACGTATAAATGTTTTCATATTCTGTAATAATTTCCTTCAAGTCCGAAAAGATTAATGTGGGCTGTCATTCTCCTATCTAGACCTACTCCGGGCTGTTCTGTGCCACGGTGAACCCCTACAAGTGGCTCCCTGTGTACGACATGGAGGTTGTGAATGCCTACAGAGGGAAGAAGCGTATGGAGGCTCCACCCCACATCTTCTCCGTCTCTGACAACGCCTTTCAGAACATGATGACTGGTGAGAGACTTATTCATTCAACAAAAGGATCACTCTAACACTTGGCTTTTGGTAATTTAAAAGTCTGTAGTGAAATCTGTACAGCCTAAGAAATTGTTTTGGTCATTGAATTAGATAAAATTGTCAAGTGGAAGGAAATATAAGATAAGCAAAAGAGTTGATCTTACAAAAATAAAACACTAACCGTTAAACTAAACAAAGCGATGTATAGATAAAACTGCAAGCTCAACTTATTGTTCTTTACTTACAGATAAGGAAAACCAATCTGTCCTGATTACGTGAGTATAATTTCATTAATGGACCAATATTAACATTACCACTATATTTGGTAACCTACTGTACTGCTTTCAGACACTGTTGGTAGTCCTACAGTTGATTGCAAAATTCCACATATTTTTGGAACATATCTGCCATAGTCCAAATCTACTTAGAATATATAATTAAAAAAGTCTGCATCTGACTGAATATGTCATCTGATTACTTAAAATCAGAGCATTGACAGAAATATCTTTCTTCTGAACCAGTGGAGAATCTGGTGCTGGAAAGACTGTCAACACCAAGCGTGTCATCCAGTACTTTGCCACCATTGCTGTGTCTGGTGGTGAGAAGAAGAAGGATCCAACCCCAGGCAAAATGCAGGCAAGGCCCATTTCTACCTTCAAATGATAGCAAAGCTGTGTTAACTTTGGCAATAACATGTGTTAACTAATGTGTTTCTTTTTTTGTCCACTAGGGTTCTCTTGAGGATCAGATCATTGCTGCTAACCCTCTGCTGGAGGCTTACGGTAATGCCAAGACAGTGAGGAATGACAACTCATCCCGCTTTGTGAGTATATAATAGCTACTGTGCAACAAATCTGTAAAGGAATGATTTTTCATCTTAAACAACCCTACGAAAATGCAATTTTTCTCACTAAAGGGTAAATTCATCAGGATTCACTTCAACACTTTGGGCAAGCTTGCTAGTGCTGATATTGAGACCTGTAAGTAATGTTTTACAAACAGCACCCTTAATGCTTAAGATACTTTCGTTTATTATATGACTGTCAGCCTATCTATTTGACAACAGGGATTAAAAATTATGTTTTCTCTACCTCAGACCTGCTGGAAAAATCTAGAGTTGCCTTCCAGCTACCAGATGAGAGAGGCTACCACATCTTCTACCAGATGATGACCAACCACAAGCCAGAGATTGTTGGTGAGGCACATTGACACTAATTGCAACATGTTTTAATCCCTAATTTTTAACAGAGGGTAAGCATTGCATTTTTTTCAAGACACGTACACATACAATTTCATAGTCCATCATTTTTTATACAACAGAATGATTGGATTATAAGTGTCAAGATATTATTCTTAAGATCGTTTACAAAACATCCAGTTTTCTCTATTGCATACGAGTTGTTTTCATGTCAGTAATGCAATGTCAATGTTGTGCTCTGGTTCTCTACAGAAATGACCCTCATCACCACCAACCCTTACGACTTCCCCATGATCAGTCAGGGTCAGATCACTGTAGCCAGTATTGATGACAAGGAGGAGCTGGACGCCACTGATGTTAGTCCACTGTTTAGGAAAATGTTGATTTTGCTAGCCATGCAGTAAATCTGGAAACACAGCCAGCTTTATACAAGCTGAAATTCAATTCAACTGTCACAGGCCTGATTGAAGTGTCCTAGCCACAGAGCTAACCAAATCCAAACAACGTCTATAAGAATGCAAAGTAAAAAAGTGGTTAAACCGACTTTACCAGGGATCTAAGTTATTAAATAAACATAAATTCTATACAGCTGGAATAAAAAGTTTCCTTTTCTGTCGCTAGGAAAGTTATTAATATGGAATCCCGAATGGTATGAGGTGGTTTGGATTGGAGAAATTAGATGACCAAATGAGTTAACTCTATTTTCCTTTATCCTTTCAATATTTTTGAACATGCAAATCCTTCTGTCCCAAGAGTGCCATAGACATCCTGGGCTTCACAGCTGAAGAGAAGGTTTACATCTGGAAACTGACCGGTGCTGTCATGCAACATGGCAACATGCACTTCAAACAGAAGCAGCGTGAGGAGCAGGCTGAGCCAGATGGCACAGAGGGTGAGTAGTATTGTTCGAAGATGTTAGAAGATAGAAGAAAATGTGTCCAACTCATATTTGGTTCATTTTTTTCAACTGATAAGCAATGGTCAATACTGTAGCTACTTTTTCAAAACCTTTCATGCATTACCAACATGTATCTTAGCCAAACAGTTCATCTCACCTTCAAAACTCACTCAAAACACTTCATACATGTCTCAAAACAAACTCTTTCCACCAAAACACATGCAAAAATTCTCACTCAGAAAGAATACATTGTCACTCATAACATACTGACCTACAAAACACTAACAGGTAGAATCCAATAAATTATTCACTTTTAAATTTGAAGTTTGAATGATTTTCCACGTAAATCAGTAATTCATTTATAGGATGAGAATATCACTATGTAAAAATAAAAATCTTTATTGACTACTAAATTATATACAGGGCTCCAGACGAACTTTTCCACGGGTAAAACATTATTTGGTGGAACCCTTTTTGGTGCACCTCCGGCACGGGTAGTGTACGGAGCCCCTAAAGCCCTGCACAAGATAAATAAATATAAAACTAAGTCCATCATGGCAGAAAAACCTGTCATCTAATGAGAAGAATGTGTTTTCATAATTGAGACGTCTGACACCACACCAACAGTCTACCAAAACAATATCTATTTCTTGCAAAATGCTCTAAGACACTCAAAACTAAAAATATTAATCTCAAAGCCAGATAAATTCACCAAACAATAAATCTTTGTCAGCTAATTAGAAGACAATTTGAGAAGCCATTATCCACTGGCACTCTAAATACTGACTACAACCGTCAATACAGAAACTACACGTTTTCAATACTGGCTACTTTGAATGAGTCCCCTGACAAGTTAGGAGACATAAACATCCATGAGAAAACAAACATGTTGACGTATTTGTTTTTTTGTCACTTAGTAAAGTGGCCAAAAAATGTGTTAGCTAAACATACCAAATACTGTTAGAAAGATGACATATACAGTACTGTAAATCAGGATCAAATTATAGTATACAGCACATCTAGAAGAATACTGTAAAGCACACAACCCTTAACAAACAACCTTTTCCAAATCTCATACAAAACATGCCTCAATGTGCACAAAGGACAATGACAACAATTACTGACTTTAAAAATGGCCACATCAGTTTTGCTAATCCTCCCAATATGAAAAGTAAAATACAGGTAAATCATAGCAACACAATTTATCTCTACTCAACCAATTCATTTTCATAATTTTACCTAAATAATGTAAATGTTATCAATGTTGCATCAGTATGATATACATTCCATGCAAAACAATCAAGTCCCTACTTGTACCTTTTCAATTGGGTGATTGACTGATAAAAATTCCGATTTGCCGTTAAAAGACTGTTAAAATTAACCAAGTCCTTGCAGCTGCAGCGAAGAGAAAACTCGGTGCGCTGTCCTTTGTCGGCTTATAGATAGCAAGGTACAATGTATATTATTCTGACAAACTAATTGAGTTTCCCTATTCCACTGAAAACATATGTTTTTTTTAGCAAGGCACATTGAGACATCACAAGATAGTCAAGAGTGTTTGTTTAGATTTTGTCTATCAGACAGATATTGTCCGAGCAGCCCATCCAGATGTTCAGACTGTCTCTACTATTCATAGCACTACTAACTGAACATCTAGTCGGCCTGCTCGACCAATAAATATTATTCTGTTCAATAATGTTGGAGGGGCACCAAAACAACACAATGTAATGTCCAACATACACTCGCACAATTGCGGCCATGTGACATTTTTGCTTGCACACACCCAAAAAATAGTTGCATATGTGACAAATTTGGTTGCAGTCTGTAGTCCTCCATGTAACAAGAATGAATCAGAAATTTGCCATCATTCTGTTTTGAAAAAAATTCATCAATTTGGTCCACGCAGACCTGTTTCGCTGACTGTGTGATGAGTTCTGACGTTGTGACTTCGGTGTTGACCAATGCATGTTAGCAATCGAAAAGAAACTGTAATTGTATTGATTGCTATTCAGTTAATAATTTGGTTTTGCATTTTCATCCATCCAGTTGCTGATAAAATCTCTTACCTCGTGGGTCTGAACTCTGCTGACATGCTGAAAGCCTTGTGCTACCCTAAGGTCAAAGTCGGAAATGAGTATGTGACCAAAGGTCAGACAGTGCCTCAAGTAAGTCCTTTAAAACATCAGGTTTACACATTTCCTATTTGATAAAATATCAGCTTTTTTAAAGGTAGTGATATTTATAAAAATAAAGCTGTGAGTCTCTTGTGTTGATATTCCACAGGTGAATAATTCAGTGATGGCTCTGGCTAAGTCCATCTATGAGAGGATGTTCTTGTGGATGGTCATCCGTATCAACCAGATGTTGGACACCAAACAACCCAGAAACTACTACATTGGAGTGCTTGATATTGCCGGATTCGAGATCTTTGATGTAAGTTTGCCTGGAATACAAAGTCTTTTAACAGGATGTTGATGATGTCCTTATTTGAAGATTTTTTATATGTGTGTATATATACAGTATATACAGTACATATATATATATATATATATATATATATATATTCATTGATGCATTTTCTTTGTCTTTGACAGTTCAACAGCATGGAACAGCTGTGCATCAACTTCACCAATGAGAAACTGCAACAGTTCTTTAACCACCACATGTTTGTGCTGGAGCAAGAGGAGTACAAGAAGGAGGGCATTGTGTGGGCTTTCATTGACTTCGGCATGGACTTGGCTGCCTGCATTGAGCTTATTGAGAAGGTAATGTTGCTAAACAAAAGATATTGCAAGGCTATTGAACTTAAGGCCACAATTGAATACAATTAAAGATATAAACACTTTCATATTTTTATTTTACAGCCACTGGGTATCTTCTCCATCCTTGAAGAGGAGTGCATGTTCCCCAAGGCCTCAGACACTACCTTTAAGAACAAGCTGTACGACCAGCATCTGGGCAAGACCAAGGCCTTTGAGAAGCCTAAGCCTGCAAAGGGCAAGGCTGAGGCCCACTTCTCCCTGGTCCACTATGCTGGTACCGTGGACTACAACATCTCTGGCTGGCTGGACAAGAACAAGGATCCCCTGAACGACTCAGTGGTCCAGCTTTACGGGAAATCCTCTGTGAAACTTCTGCCCGTTCTCTACCCACCTCCTCCACCCGAGGGTAGGTGTATAGTGAACCAGTTTTACTCAAACGTATACACCGTAGGTAGCTATAAATGTCACATTTTGATATCTTTTTACATAACCGTACAAATAGTATGAAACTTCACATATTTGCTCTAGGGGAGAGTCTAGTAACTCGTAGAAGATTGTAATTGGACCAATGGTTGGCCTTGTGGGCGTGGCTTATCACATATCTCCTAATAACTCAGTCAATCTTTGTCCAATCCTGATGAAACTCATTACACATCCTCTAGAGGCTTAATTGATCATATCACCATTTTCCCATCTGCCTTTAGAGGGCGCTATGACGGCCAAATATTGATATGTATTTATGTGAAAATGACAAAAAGTCAGCAAGTGGCATAATTACGACTTGCAACTCTGCATGCTGGTAAGTACTCATACCTGCTAGTCCCAAACCATAGATGAACCACATTGCCCTCAAGGTGGCGCTATAATGAGTGATTCAAATTGCCATATTTGAAAGGCCATATCTTATACACTGTATGACCTAGAGCCAAGAAATGTGGTCCCTACCTTCGTCTTCCCACGTTGACCAAAAAAGCCATGTGAAACCCGAAGTTCGCCATTATGGATTTTCCACATTTACAATTTTGTGAGAAACACTTAAACCTGTAGATCTTTGGATTCGTTTGACCAATCTGTACCAAATGTGGTATGTAGCATCAAAGAACCATGAGACTGGAATGGTTTATAAACCAGACCTCCTGGCCAAAACACGTGACTGCTACAAGCTAATGAAACTTTCAACGGGAGTGTCTGATCACAAATTTGGTAATAACTCAGTCAAACTCAGTCCAAACGTCATAAAGCTTGGTACACTGCCTCCAGAGGCTGAATTGATCATATCACCAAACCATATTCACATTTGCCTTTAAGGGGTGCTATAAATGCCACATATTTATATCTCCTTATGTAAATGTCCAAATAGCATGGAACTTCATATATATGCTCTAGGGGAGACGATAAGTCAATGACTCCAAGAAATGTATGATTACACCTATAATTGGCATTGTGGGTATGTCTAAAAGCCATGCTATACACTAAGACTTGCCATATGGCTGTGACCCGTCAAATTCTGCTTGCCGCTTTATATTAATTTTTACTTTTCTTCCATTTATGATATTCTTTGATTTTCCTAACAGATACCACAAAGAAGGGAGGCAAGAAGAAGGGTGGTTCCATGCAGACTGTATCCTCTCAGTTCAGAGTGAGTTAACTTTTGACAAACATGCCAGAGATATTGATTATTATAAAGCAGGGGGTTTCTGATTCTGGGGTCATAACTTGGATATTTCACTTCATAGATGTAGGTTACACATCATTAACGTCACTCAAATACTAGGTATTATGCAAAAAATAGAAAAGAATATTCTGTATTCTTTACAGGGTTCCTACAGCTTAAGGCAAGTTAGATTTAAGACTCAAGACTTTTTTAATGCCGTTCTGAATGAAATTTAAGACCAATTTCACAATGACCACCTCTCTGGAATGTTACAACACTGTATTTTCTTTTACATTTTTAAAAATCTGTTCAGTCACTCCTTCAATATCATTGCTATAGTGATCGGTTTGGCTTTTTATGCTGCCCTGCTTCTTGTCTTCTGCCTTCTCCTGTCATCTGGGTGCACAAACCAGTTTCATCAGTAGCTTCCTCTTAAACCATTAAACTTTAACTTAAAGTATCCTGACTGCCCTGAGCCTAACTATCCTCTACCATTGCACTTTCTACAGAGAACAACAGAGATTACAGGTTGTCAAAGTCCACAGAACTATATATATATATATATATATATATATATATATATATATATATATAAACATAAAATAAAAACAGTTGAAAATACCAACAAAGAAAGTAAATGTTTCCTAGTTGTTTCCTAGATTATACTAGCCTACTGAATTTTATATTGCTGTAAGGGTAGCCTATAGCCTACCAAAAAGTACACGGGTTACGATAGCTGCATGTAACTAAGACAGTAACCAAAGATTTATTTTCAGTTTTCTTTCATATCTCTTAATAATCTATTTTTTTCTGAATAGTAGCAACGCAGCGACATCCCATGACATGTATTTAGCGCTACCTGCTAAATACGTAGCGAATAGATTAATATGTCAAAGCTAACGTTAGGAGTAAATTCAATTATAACGGATATTTACCTTGCGTGCCAAGGCTGGGCATAACGTGACCAGTTGTAGGCAACTAGCTACAACAATCGTTTTACTCTAGTCGTTTTGTTCATGGCAACTAGTAGAAGGTCTACAGATTTGGTCCTCCAACATTGGTCTCAGTTAGAACTAGCAACAGCGAATTCAACGTTTGGTGACAGGCCTCTATTACGGCTGCAACAAAATACGAGTGTTGTTGGTCCCACCATCCTGATCTTACAGTAATGCGAGGCATTCGATAAATTATTTTTAAAACAGATGTTACCAAATACTTTGAGATTTTAAATTGCAATGTCATAACATTTCAAATGCGACTTGCAATGTCTTCGCATTTTTACAACTTTTGAAAGATTAATTTGAGACATTTTAATACCAATTAAGGCCTTATTTTTTGATGAATAAATTAAATGCTTTTTAAGACTTTTTAAGGATCCGCAGGAACCCTGCTTTAATTGTCAAAAATTAAGACATTAAAACCTACGTTCCTTGACTTACATCAGAACGTAACTTAGAATTAAGACATTAAAACCTACGTTCTTTGACTTACAGAAGAACATAACTTAGAATTAAGACATTAAAACCTACGTTCTTTCACTTACAAAAGAACGTAACTTAGAATTAAGACATTAAAACCTACGTTCTTTGACTTACAGGAGAACTTGGGCAAACTGATGACCAACCTGAGGAGCACCCACCCTCACTTTGTGCGCTGCCTGATCCCCAACGAGTCCAAGACTCCAGGTATGAGACACAAAAAAACAAGTCCAATTCATTAATATTGTATGCCCTAACTATCGTAAACTCTCTGATGTATCGTATGATCATATTATTCTAATCATATCAATCAATAATTTAACTATCAAGAGGCTGACTATATTCTGTAGGTTGTTAGCAGTTCTGAACATTGTTATTTTTACCCCACAGGTCTGATGGAGAACTTCCTGGTTATCCACCAGCTGAGGTGTAACGGTGTGCTGGAGGGCATCAGAATCTGCAGAAAGGGATTCCCCAGCAGAATCCTCTATGCTGACTTCAAACAGAGGTACATCATGTACACACAAAAATACAGATCCACATTTCCTTGTTATTAGCAGCATTTATCAGATGTTGACAACATTTGGTTATTCCTTGATACAGATACAAGGTACTGAATGCCAGTGTCATCCCTGAGGGCCAGTTCATTGACAACAAAAAGGCTTCCGAGAAGCTGCTTGGGTCAATTGATATCAATCCTGAGGAGTACAAGTTTGGACACACTAAGGTTAGTTAACAAATCCATCAGTGTGAAATGACAGAACACATCCGGTTGTATAACTCAGCAAAGCACTTTCTTATCAAGGGAACGCTTATCTACACCTCAGGTGTTCTTCAAAGCTGGTACCATGGGAGTTCTGGAGGAGTTGAGAGACGAGAAACTGGCCTCTCTTGTGACCATGACACAGGCTCTTTGCCGTGGATACCTCATGAGAAGGGAGTTCAGCAAGATGATGGAGAGGAGGTAAGAAGGGATTGTGAACAATACCAGTTCACTAAAACACTTACCTTATGATTTAATTGACTGTTGAAATGGGTGTGAAGAGTGCATGCATCTTTAAAGTGGGCATCTACAATGGTAAAACAAGCTTTTGAGGTTTTAGTACTTTCATTGACCACTATAATGGGTCAACATGCGTGTGCAATAATTTTAAACATGGCCATCTCCAGCGGTAATCAAGCTATTAACTAACAAACTGACCAGGTGAAGTCATTTTTCATTCACCTCCAAAAGGGAAGCGTGCGCATTCGTTTGAAACATTTGTGGTTTAAGCAAAATGCTTTAGCCATGAAGAAAAACAACATTTACACCCAATTAACTTAACCAAAGGAATGTAGTCTCCCCAAACATTTTCTTTCAAATTCAGCAGTTCATTTCACCAAGATGATGGAGAAGAGGTAAGAAAGGAGTGTGAACAATACCAGTTCACTAAAACACTTACCTTATCATTTAATTGACTGTTGAAATGGGTGCCAAGAGTGCCAGCATCTTTAACGTGGGCATCTACAATGCTTTACCAACTGAAAAGAAATTACTATCCACTTGACTAAAAAGGCAAAGCAAAGACATACTTTTATTTTTTTTGGTGTCACTGTGGATCTATTTACACCATTCAGTGTTACTTATGCTGGAATGATGTTTCATTTAAAACACCCACTCTTTCATTCTCTCTCTCTCTCCCTCCTGTTGATTAGAGAGTCTATTTACACCATCCAGTACAACGTCCGCTCCTTCATGAATGTGAAGCACTGGCCCTGGATGAAGGTCTATTACAAGATCAAGCCCCTGTTACAGAGTGCTGAGACTGAGAAGGAGCTGGCCAACATGAAGGAGGACTTTGAGAAGTGCAAAGTTAACCTGGCCAAAGCTGAAGCTCGCAAGAAGGAGCTTGAGGAGAAAATGGTCTCTCTGCTCCAAGAAAAGAATGACCTGAGCCTTGCAGTTGCATCTGTAAGTTTATCATAGGCATCCTTCGAAAAAAGCCTTACCTGAAGATAGATGTCGATAACATGTACACAATACTATATTTCCATTAGCATTAAATTACATTTTGGGGATAAACTTCAATTGAGATCAATGTTCCTTTTCCAATCTGTTCCTCCCAGGAAGGAGAGAGTCTGAATGACGCTGAGGAGAGGTGTGAGGGTTTGATCAAGAGCAAGATCCAGCTGGAGGCCAAGCTCAAAGAGACAACCGAGAGGCTAGAGGATGAGGAGGAGATGAACGCTGAGCTGACAGCAAAGAAGAGGAAGCTGGAGGATGAATGCTCTGAGCTGAAGAAGGACATTGATGACCTGGAGCTCACCCTGGCCAAAGTGGAGAAGGAGAAGCATGCTACAGAGAACAAGGTCTCTTAATGACTGACTTAATTAGACAAATGGTAGTATCTGTGTAAAAAGATAATATATTTGGGGTTTCTTCCTTGAGAAATGTGAGTTGCAGTGAATCTTGTTTAATGAATCTACATGATATTTAAAGTTAAAATAAAGGGCACATCCACTTAAACTATATTATATTTGTGTAGGTTAAAAACTTGACTGAGGAGATGGCATCTCAAGATGAGAGCCTTGCCAAGCTGACCAAGGAGAAGAAAGCCCTGCAAGAAGCCCACCAGCAGACACTAGATGACCTGCAGGCTGAGGAGGACAAAGTCAACACTTTGACCAAGGCCAAGACGAAGCTGGAACAGCAAGTTGATGACGTGAGTCAGGTTATGATACATGAGATTAGTTAAAATAACTAAATGTCTCCATATGAATTTTGATTAATTAATGTTATCCTATACTGTAGCTGGAGGGTTCTCTAGAGCAAGAGAAGAAGCTCCGTATGGACCTGGAGAGAGCCAAGAGAAAGATGGAGGGAGACCTGAAACTGGCCCAGGAGTCCATAATGGACCTGGAAAATGACAAGCAGCAGTCTGATGAGAAGATCAAGAAGTAGGTTATTTATAGATAGCCTACATAATCATTAGTACAGTTACTATGTTGTTGAAAGCTACAAAAAAAATACTTATTGGACCTGGGGATATTAGAGGAAAAGCATTCTGACATGAATGTGTTTGTGCTCATAGGAAAGACTTTGAGACCAGCCAGCTCCTCAGCAAGATTGAGGATGAGCAGTCTCTGGGCGCCCAGCTGCAGAAGAAGATCAAAGAGCTCCAGGTACCAGGAAATAATTCTGTTAAAAGTTTTTCTCAAAAACCTCAACCTTAAAATGGCCTTGTTTAAACTCATCTTCAGCGGTTGATGAAAATGTACTTGTCAATAACTTTTAGCATACTCCCCATCCTCCCCTGTTATAGGCTCGTATTGAGGAGCTGGAGGAGGAGATTGAGGCTGAGCGTGCTGCCAGGGCTAAGGTAGAGAAGCAGAGGGCCGATCTCTCCAGGGAACTTGAGGAGATCAGCGAGAGGCTGGAGGAAGCTGGAGGTGCTACTTCAGCTCAGATTGAGATGAACAAGAAGCGTGAGGCTGAGTTCCAGAAGCTGAGACGTGACCTGGAAGAGTCGACCCTGCAGCATGAGGCCACAGCTTCAGCCTTGAGGAAGAAGCAGGCTGACAGTGTGGCAGAGCTCGGAGAGCAGATCGACAACCTGCAGCGCGTCAAGCAGAAGCTGGAGAAGGAGAAGAGCGAGTACAAGATGGAGATTGATGACCTCTCCTCCAACATGGAGGCTGTGGCCAAATCTAAGGTTAGTTCAGTTGATATGTATTCTTTCAATATATAGATACTATTCTTCAAATAAGAATGTACAAGTACAATGTTTCAATCTTAATTATGTAGTGAGAATGTAGTAGTAAAATGTAATTAGAAGAATAAACCCCTAAAAGGGGGCTGGTGTGTATATATACAAACAGTACAATGCTAAACTGTATTGTTTTTTAACAATAAGGTATCATTTATTCATTTAAAACAATGTATATTCTTCATGGTAAACAAGGGTATTTCTTCATTCAGGGAAATCTGGAGAAGATGTGCCGCACTCTGGAGGATCAGCTAAGTGAGATCAAGACCAAGAGCGATGAGAATGTTCGGCAGCTAAATGATCTCGGAGGGCAGAGGGCCAGACTCTTGACTGAGAATGGTACTTATTCTGCTCCTACTTCCTAATTTCTTCACAACAATGCGTCCCCAATAAATGGAAAAAATGCTATAAACAGTTACATTTAAGTATGATCAACTATAAAATATAATAATTTTCAGTATAAAACCTGAACACCCTCAATGTCCATCTATCTATTCCAGGGGAGTTTGGTCGCCAGCTGGAG
This sequence comes from Aplochiton taeniatus, assembly GCA_017639675.1. Lineage (NCBI taxonomy): Eukaryota > Metazoa > Chordata > Actinopteri > Galaxiiformes > Galaxiidae > Aplochiton > Aplochiton taeniatus. The sequence continues at coordinate 1,658,204 of CM030179.1, read as the reverse complement.
GAGAAGGAAGCCCTGGTGTCCCAGCTGACCAGAGGCAAGCAGGCCTTCGTCCAGCAGCTTGAGGACCTCAAAAGGCAGATTGAGGAGGAGGTCAAGGTAGGTTTCAAAAAACAATAAATCAAATAATGGGGATTCTGTTTTGTATTGACTTTTTACTGATGGAACAATGCATTATCTTTGTATAAACAAAACAAACAAAAGGAAACTTCACTAGGCATGGTAATACAATGTGAAAGTAACATTTTTCGATGGTATCTTTGCTCATATCAGGCAAAAAATGCACTGGCCCACGGTGTCCAGTCTGCCCGCCACGACTGTGACCTGCTGAGGGAGCAGTTTGAGGAGGAGCAGGAGGCCAAGGCTGAGATGCAACGCGGCATGTCCAAGGCTAACGGTGAGGTGGCTCAGTGGAGGGCCAAGTACGAGACTGATGCCATCCAGAGAACTGAGGAGCTGGAGGAGGCCAAGTACGTATAATCTAACATGCTGTCTGAAGAAAATAAATATCAACTATAGCTGGTTAAATCAAGTTTAAATTTGAAGCATAATAAACATGTTTTGCCAGATATTTCCAGTGGTTAAAAAATTCAAATCAAACATTTTTAAGGTGGACATATCAACGAGGTTCATGGGTTGACCTAAAAACTAGGGCTTCTAGTTTAATTTAGAACATTTGATTATTCGCTAAATAACGTTTTCGAAAATGACGCATTTATTCAATGTCACGCTGTGACCACGTACGTTGCACAATCAGGATCGCAATTCACTTGATTTCTCATTATTCTAAACTGTTAACATGATGGAAGGGGGTGGCCAATCTCGGCTTGACCTTCTGAATCAAAAGTTTATGTATAACGCTCAGATGGAACCGTTAATAAGAACATGATCATATACTTTCTATTAAAGCAATTTGCTTACCATAGGAACAATGCAAAGCATGTCTTTGCTACTTCTTCTGACAACAATATTGTCTTCTAAAGCCACCCTTCGTAATCACCTGTCTATGGCTGCGTCTCAGTACCAATATAGGTATCCAGTTTAATATGCGGGCACAAATATTTAGCATGTCCCAATTGTCTTTCTGCACACAACAGTAATTTGTGAGGGCAGCTGAAGTATGAACTAAAAGTAATAAGTGGTAGCAGCCTCTGCAATTTGGGATGCAGTGTAAGTATGTCTTTACTCTTCTGAAAAATAATGTAATGTCTTTGAATTTTTATATTATCCTTTGGATGCTTCTCCCAGCAAATGTTCATGTATGCGAAAATGTGCGATTAATTTGATTAAGTAATTTGGGTATCATGTAATTAATTCGATAAAAAATGCTATCGATTGACAGCTCTACAAAAAACTATTAAATATTGGTCCTTTCAAGTCCATGTTTCTAACCCTACAGTTCTTGTTAATAGGAAGAAGCTGGCTCAGCGTCTGCAGGAGGCTGAGGAGACCATTGAGGCTACCAACTCCAAATGTGCCTCTCTGGAAAAGACCAAGCAGAGACTGCAGGGAGAGGTGGAGGACCTCATGATTGATGTGGAGAGGGCCAATGCTATGGCTGCCAACCTTGACAAGAAGCAGAGGAACTTTGACAAGGTGAAAATACACCACAAATGTTAAAATGAGCGTTGTACAAAATTCACAATAGTGGTACCAGATATAGAACTTTCATAGCAAAAATTCAAATAAATAAATGAATGTATGCACTAATAGAACGTCTCCTGCTACTAATTGTACTAGGTTCTGGCTGAGTGGAAGCAGAAGTTTGAGGAGGGCCAGGCTGAGCTGGAAGGAGCTCAGAAGGAGGCTCGTTCTCTGGGCACTGAGCTCTTCAAGATGAAGAACTCCTATGAGGAGAGTCTGGACCATCTGGAGACCCTGAAGAGGGAGAACAAGAACCTCCAGCGTGAGTGTTATGTTACAACAGACAAACTGTTGTTAGAAAATTGAACTGGAATCCCATTTTAACCTAAAAAAAGATGTGTGATATTCCACTAAATGTGATTGAGCTGCCTTAATGTGAGAGGCAGCTTGAAGAACAATGTATCTTTAACCCCCCAAAAAATGTTTTGAAACAATAGAGGAGATCTCCGACCTGACTGAGCAGATTGGGGAGACTGGTAAGAGTATCCATGAGCTGGAGAAGGCCAAGAAGACTGTGGAGACCGAGAAGTCTGAGATCCAGACCGCTCTGGAGGAGGCTGAGGTAGAGTTTATATATATTTAATGAGTATAACAGCTGTGTATTACTGCTCTGCCTCAGTTCATTTTGACAATAAGAATAATATATCCAAATGTATCTTTATCTAGGGAACACTGGAGCACGAGGAGTCCAAGATCCTGCGTGTGCAGCTGGAGCTGAACCAGGTCAAGGGTGAGGTGGACAGGAAGCTGGCTGAGAAGGACGAGGAGATGGAGCAGGTCAAGAGGAACAGCCAGAGGGTGACTGACTCCATGCAGAGCACCCTGGACTCTGAGGTCCGCAGCAGGAATGATGCTCTCAGGGTGAAGAAGAAGATGGAGGGAGACCTGAACGAGATGGAGGTCCAACTGAGCCACTCCAACCGCCAAGCGGCTGAGGCCCAGAAACAGCTGAGGAACGTGCAGGGACAGCTCAAGGTAAATACAAAGATAATGTAAATACAATAGTATAATAATAATTAAACAAAGGTAACCAGGTCAGGTACAAAATAGCTTTCTTCAATGTATTAACTTTAAAGAAACTTATAATTAATTTCTTTACTTTAAAACACTAGAAGTCCTGCCTCATGAAAAAAGAAGCAACAACATATTGTTAAATTCATGTAAGATTTCCTTTTGCACTTCTTTAAAACTTTTGTATTTTGCCTGATCTTTGTTATTTCCAGGACGCCCAGTTGCACCTCGACGATGCTACTCGTGTAGCAGAGGACATGAAGGAGCAGGCAGCCATGGTGGAGCGCAGAAACGGTCTGATGATGGCTGAGATTGAGGAGCTGAGAGTGGCTCTGGAGCAGACTGAGAGAGGCCGCAAAGTGGCCGAGCAGGAGCTGGTGGACGCTAGCGAGAGAGTGGGACTGCTGCATTCTCAGGTACAGCACCAGCACAGAGATACAGCACATGAAACAGTTCAACAAATGTAACTACATTTAAGCTAGATTTATTCAGCTGTAAATAAATATTCCTTCATATTTTGGTTTCCCCTTCCAGAACACCAGTCTTCTGAACACTAAGAAGAAGCTGGAGACTGACCTGGTCCAGGTGCAGGGTGAGGTGGACGACACCGTCCAGGAGGCCAGAAACGCAGAGGAGAAAGCCAAAAAGGCCATCACTGATGTGAGTCAATGATGACCTCATATGTTGTCATGACAACGCTACAAAGAAGCAATGACAATTTCTCAACTAATTCGTCATCATTTATAGACCACGCTGTAATCAAATCTGTGGACTACACACTTAGCATTTTCCTAACATGAAGTATCACAAAACACAGTCATCCTTAGCCATTCTAATCATATTCATGGTCCTACAACATCCTGTGCCACCATGCTCCTCTAAAGCTGTTCCACCTGTTTGTAGGCGGCAATGATGGCAGAAGAGCTGAAGAAGGAGCAAGACACCAGCTCTCATCTAGAGAGGATGAAGAAGAACCTGGAGGTGACCGTCAAGGACCTGCAGCACCGTCTGGATGAGGCTGAGAATCTGGCCATGAAGGGCGGCAAGAAGCAGCTCCAGAAACTGGAGTCCAGGGTGAGTGAGATTCAGAGTTGATTTGAGAAGAGGGGGTGAATTGTTCAATGGATTTGGCTGGGCTTAGAAACTAACCAGATTTTAAACTTTAAATATTTGCCTTTTTACTTCTCCTTCTGGGATTTTAATTTCAAATCAGCTACATTGTGAATGAATGTATCTTTAGTAGTAATATACTCCTTCTAATCAGGTGCGTGAGCTGGAAACTGAGGTGGAGGCTGAGCAGAGAAGGGGCGGAGATGCAGTGAAGGGAGTCCGCAAGTACGAACGCAGAGTCAAGGAGCTCACCTACCAGGTAAGCATGTTAACTAAACACACATGCCTCCTACAGAAACTACACACACACACACACACAAACACATATAAAAACTGAAATGTTTCCTTTCTTCTGTAGACCGAGGAAGATAAGAAGAACATGGCCAGACTCCAGGATCTGGTGGATAAGCTGCAGCTTAAAGTGAAGGCTTACAAGAGACAGGCTGAGGAAGCGGTACGTTTTATTGAAGGGAAAGTTCAAAGCAGCTGAGGTAGATAGTATCAAGGTTTAAGCCATTGTGGTACACTAAGAGACAAAAGAGCTCCCTGTGTACATCATAACAACACAGTCAAACTGAATAATCCCTCTCTGGTTCACTTACTCATTCCCCAGGAGGAGCAGGCCAACTCTCATATGTCTAAGTTCAGGAAGGTTCAGCATGAGCTGGAGGAGTCTGAAGAGCGTGCTGACATTGCTGAGTCTCAGGTCAACAAGCTTAGAGCCAAGGGCCGCGACTCTGGAAAGGTAACAATCTGCTGGTTTTCTATCTAGTTCCATTTGTATAAATAGTCTGCGCTAAGGCTGCTCAATTATGACAAAAATCAGAATCACAATTATTTTGGTAAATTTTTAGATCACTGTTATTTTGCACAATTAGGCCCTACTTATTGAATTTAGAAACATCATGCATTGAACTTATACTGAAAAAATATTTTAACTGGAAAAAACATAATCAGTGATGGGAATATTTATAGCATGGGGGAACCAAATATGTCAGCCAGAAGATGTTGGGTGGCTATAATAATGAAAAGGTAAATACTAGGGACAGTTAGCTAGCTAACTTGCTCACAACTCCTAACAGCTACCTAACTAGCTGAGTTAGCTTATGTTACCTAGCTACAATACATAGCTAATTTCTGCCAGATAAGACACTATGGATGTAACTGATGAAGGCTAAAGTTAGCGTGCAAACGTGCGCCAGTGTAATTAAAACTAAAAGGAAAGGGATACGTTGGTTGTATGAATTCACAAAACGAGAGCATTATTGCAAAATGGAATGCGTCACAAAAATTGTTTTTCTCGATTATTTGGTTTTCACAACCGTTGAAAGCCAAAATTGTGATTGAATTCAATTAATCGGCCAGAATATATAACGTTATATTTATGCTCCTTTAAATTGACAGTACAAATTAACTTTTGGTGGGGCTTATCTTAACAATTATGTAACTTCATGATAATAATACTTCCTTAAAGTTACTCTTTGAGAAACTTTGATCGCATACCATCTTATGGCTGAGGTTGCGCCTCATTTTTTACTATCGATGTATTGTTTCCCAAACTATCATCTATGTAAAAATGTAAAGGATAATGTTTACTAATTTATTGATTACTGTTTTGTTTTATTTACACAGGTAAAAGAAGCTGAATAAGCTCATCTGTCTGCCAGAGCATTCCATAAAATCATAAAATATGATTACAAGTCTATGAGCATTGTTTGAAATAAAGTATGTCAACTGACATTCATAAATCAAATGACCTGAGTGATTTTGTCAAACTGAATGCACCTTCAAACATATTATAAAATATAATATTGTAAGATAATAGTAGCATATGTCACATTCCTTAAAGTGTAAGCTCATTATCACTGCCTTGCTGACAGGGTTGGAGTAACGTAATACATGTAACAATACATGTAACAATACATGTAACAGCGTTGCGTAATTAAAATAAAAAAAATAGGTAATCCATTATAGTTACGGAAAAAAAGACTCATCAAATGACAGATATTTTAAATAAATACCCATTAAAAGTGCCTTTTGTACCTGGACAAGTGAAAGGTAGGACAAGTGCCTCAAAACGTTAATGTTGAGCCCTGAGTAATCTGTAAAGGAATACATTTTGAAAGTAACCCTCCCAACTCTGCATGTGAAATTACCTTTTTGCTATGATTTAAACTCATCGATATTAAGTGACCTTAGTCACCTTTATAAACAATGTGATTGACAGTAACTAACCCTGGACCTCAGAACTAACCCATAATACTGGTAGGCGGGCTAACCCTAGCTCTGATAATGAACCCTTACCCAGGCTACCAGAAAGCTAACTAACATTAGATTCAAATAATAAACCTTGCTACTGTACCTGGCTACTCGTTGGGTAACTAACATCAACTCAAACGTGATACCATGCTAGTAGTAACTACATAGTCGATAGTTACTACTTAAATTAAAAAAAATAAGAAGAAGAAGAAGAAGAATTACTGTCATTATTGTTTTAAAAAATCTTCTTTTTTTCATAGGTGACAATCACAATAGAATTAGTTTGTTGCTTTGTTTGAGCTTCCTTTTAATTATATATAATAATATGTATTGATAATAACTATCCTATCAATGATGTTGACACGTTTATAGGCTACCTAGCAGCATATGACTGACTATTAATTGTGGGATTTGAGAAGCTCTAAAGTTATATTAATCTAAAGTGAACTAATAAAGCACTTAGCTCTACATTATCCAAGTAAACCGAGTGGTGTAGTTAGAACTTCTTAATCAATAAGGCTGAGTTATGTTTTCAAGGCTTAGAAGCAATAAGGCCAGGCCCACTTTGTATGTTCTTTCACTGACTTACTGTCAGCGGGGGGATTTCGCAGTCTTCCGGTTGCCGTTAGATTCCCCTTCTCTCCGACGCCAGCAAAGGGAAGATCGCGGAGGAGTTTACTGTCCTCCCGGTTAATAACTAGGTATCGTCTCCCACGTACGTTCCTCTCCTCTCCGAAGGGTTGAAAAACACATATTTCCAGGCACAGACCGGGTCGAATAGTTTTTTGCCCGCTTCACCCACTGAGGACACAAATGAGGCCAGCAGTAATCACTAAAGATGTACCTTTTGGCTAGCTAGCCACTTATCCCAACGTTAGCTGCTGGCTAAACGTTAATAGTAATAGTGAACGTTTTGTGTAACTTTAACCATGCCAGTTACGTTCATTAAATAGATTACAATTAAATCAACATTACTATTAGATATTAAATGTAGCTTACCTAGTGGTGTAGCTGTAACAACGATGTTTTTGACAAGTAAGAGCAAAGGCAGCCTGCCTAAATGTCCGTTATTTTCAAGCGCATTTATCACACACTCACACACTGACTTTTGTATCACACATCACCACCATGGTTTCATGGCACGTGCTCCCGCATCTCAGGACCCTCACTGAACAGGCTAGTATTTATGTTTTCTCCTTGACAAAAAATAAGATTGTTTAAAACAAAACGAACCAAATAAGACTTTTATAAATAAGCAACAACGCTACGTGTGTGTATGGAGGACCGAAGCTGCCAAAATAACAATCGTTACAAAAAAAATACAAAAATGACTCAAAAATACATAAAATGCCATTGATTGTATTTTCCTTTGTAGGCCTATAATTGCCCATGCTCATACTCGCGACCAGCACGGCTGTCTTAACTGTAGTGCACATAAATGTATCACGCCAACGTACATAGATTGATGACAGAAACACTTCGGAGCATGCATCCCTGAACATGAAGTCGCTTACAATTATTTTAGCCTATAGAAATGTGTCATGTCCTCCGGCTTGCATGACACAAATCACCCAAAACGAACTTGCGTTTTTAATCAACGATATCACATCATGTCATTTATGAGGGCTTTAATGCATGATTGGAATGACAGATGAATAGATCCTGGCCTAATATTTTTTTATTTTTATATTCATTATTATTATTATTATTATTATTATTATTATTAGGCCTAATGTTCCACGTGGTCGATTATGTTACTGTTTGCAAGCTAGATTCAAACACGCTTTATTTCAACCTCTTTTATGTTGATGGATGTAGCTCATATTGGCAGGTGTCGTGCACCCGTTTCGAATGTTATCACTCGATTGCTCGGTAGTTCTCAAAAGCTTCTGTCAGTGTCACAAAGCAGTGAGGCACACCAGCGATTGTTATTTCCCTGACTGAATTTGGAGCTTTGTAGCACTGTAGCAAGCAATATGTAAACAAACCATACGAGGAATTTCACTTTTTTGGACCCATTATTGTGTTTTGTGTAATTGCCCCCAACACATCAGTGTGCCATTCAAATATGTGTATGTGTATTCAAAGCAGTTTATACAGTTTGTAAACAAAATTTGCTGAAAATAACAATAATAATAAAGTTGAACAGTAGTACTCAGATTCCACTCATTTTGTTTATTTTGATTTCATATTGTGAAGCCAGCCACACCTGGCCCAAACTTTATTATCTTATATTTATTTATAATATATTATATCATATTATATATACCTTATATTCATTTTACTCTGTGCACATTACTTTTAGAAAAGAGTCTGAAAAGAATTGGGCAGATAGACGTGGTTACTTAGGCTACATGATTTTAGTAGTATAGCCTGTAAGCAAGCTCAAGATATAGGCTAGCTATAGTAGGGCTAAACTATTGCGCCTTTTGTAAGAGGGGCCTCATATATCACTATTTTGGGGGGGCACAAGGTTCAGTCTCAAACGATTTATTTTTCCTAGTTTAATGTAGTTATATGACACTAATTACTTAGAAATAAAATATTGCGTAAAATAAACAAACAATCAAAAAACTTGTGTCTACGAACGCACACTTGTAGACAAAGTGACAAGTTATTTACTTTACTTCATAAACGTTTACTAAACCCCCCAAAAAATTGGTAGATAAGATTGTTTCATTAGGCCTACTTAATACAAATAAACGATCCCCTGACAGGAGACCATTTGTGTTGTGAGCCTGGCTGACGGTCACCGGTGCAGGGAGCAGGGTACAGCTGAGAAACGCCATGCACTCTGATGTCGATCAACCAATAGACGAAACCCTTGCTGCCAAGATCGCTCAACCACTGCGCGAAATGCAAGACTGCATACAGACTTTCTGGCACGCACAATCTGTCACAAGGCACGACACCCTGATCTCTCACCCCTACTGAAGGCATTGGGGGGAAAATAAAAATTGTAGCACATATGCACTTCTAGAGAATGAACGCCAGATGGTGACATAGGATCAATATTTGCTGCCGTTCTGAACGCATAATAACGTAGACTAAACTTTCAATTTTTTTGTCATTTTTTTAATAAGCTCTAGTTTTCCAATGGGTGTTTTATTGTCTCGGAACACATGGTTGGCAGTTGTCATAGATAAGATCACACATCTAACATTAAAATAATCCTATTTTATATTTTCTTGTCTCGGAGTTGCCTATAAGCCTATCTATAAAGGTCGGGCATACCGGTCTTTGTATAGACCAACCCAGCAATTGAGTTAAAAAAACAACCCAGCATTTTTAAGAGTGTAGCCCCACCCCCCTTCAAAATGCCCTAACAAAGACCCTACTTATATGCATTTTTAAAGGAAATAAGGATAGGCCTACCACTCTACTTCCAGAAATAAATGAACTGTACACCACCGCTATAGCCTACTTTCTGAAGCAAATACATGCCCGTATTGTTCTGCTCGTCGACAGGTGGTGCTCAGTGTATCAACACAGGCTATAGCCTATTTTTTGTAAGCGCTATTCTGTGCCCCACTACCCCGTGCCATTTATCTTCTGTATGTCGTGTCGTCAACCAGTTGTGGCCCAAAGCATAGTCTGCGTTTCTGACAGACATACAGAGCTTCCCCTCCGTTCACAACCTCGCTGCGAACTGTTGGGCTGCACTATCACCGGCTCGTTAACGGTGCGCCGCGGGAACTGCATTTGACAAGACAAGCGAAAAACACGAGCTCTGAGTTGGAAAGCGCTCGTGATACAGGAAAGCAAGAGAGTGAGCTCTGTCGGTTATTCAAGAGAAACCAAACCGACCACGGACTTTCCTAGAAATGTATTTCTCGTAGATTTATTTTTTATAGCGGCGACACTAATATGCGCCGCTGTTTTGTAAAATTAAAATGAAGCGGCTTTCTCGGAAGCTGGTAGTCGGGCTGGTATTGCTGGTATGGGTCGGAGCGTTGGTGTACCTGCTGGTGTTGAGCCGGAGGACGGTACCGGAGCACGGGACCGGTGTGGTCGAGGACGTACAGGACAACAAGGTATTCCATAAAGAAAAGCTCACCTTGTGTTTAGACTTTATTGCCGTGCATTGGTTCTGTATATTACAAAAGGTGCATGTTGCTATTTTGTGTGTTCCTCTTCTCAAATATAACCTGCCGAGTATATGCGCTTATACAGCTGTGTCTAGAAGCAAAGCCTAGATCTAGGCTACTATCCCACGGAGTAACATTAATTTACATATAAAAGATATATCCACAATGTTAGAGCTTTATTAAGTAAAACAGCATTAAACAGGCTTATATCATTCAGTATAGCGGCTGTTGTCCGTACAACTTTGAAAGTCCAGTTGTAATAGTTTCCTCTGTGTGTTGATATGGCTTTTCTATGTCTGTTCTTGAACTGTATGGGGCTGTGTGTGTGTGAGAGAGAGAGAGAGGGAGAGAGAGAGAGAGAGAGAGAGAGAGAGAGAGAGAGACATACAGAAAAAGCTGTCCAAGTTTGATGCTGGTATTTCATTTCAGTACACTCTAACTTTTTGTTACAATATTTTGTAACATTGAATTGCCTATGTGAATGAAATGGGCTAAACAAATACATTTGATTCGATTCGATTTGATTTGCTAACCATCCATGTTCAGATGGATAAGTAATATCTAATATGAAATCACCCTGGTTAGTGATCCAATCCGTCTGATTTGTGGCTCTCTGTCAGGACCATTGGCTCAGTGGACCAGGGGATGGTCATGCATAGTCAGCTACACCCGCCTTCACACGAAGACTGTGCCATGGTTCAGTGTACTCTTACAGACTTAGAAATGTACACCTGTCTGTCCTTCTAAAACACTAGGCATAACTGCATGGCTAAAGAGAGTTCACATGCTAAACCACTTTCAGGGATGAAGGCCGGTGCTCTCAGAGTGACACCAGTAACAACACAAAGGGGGGTGCTGGAGCACAGGGATCACATGGAAACGTTGGTTTTTTTCCGCCTAATAAATTATTTCATGTTATCTGTGTGCGCTAGTATCCCCCTTTTTGTTCTAACTGCATGGCTATTTATATTAGCTTGACCGCTTACTTCCAGTGCTGCTTTATCTGGCTCACCCTCCCAGCAGCTGCAGGACTGTGTCCTGTGTTTCTACATAACACCTTTCTATGCTTCTCTCTCATCTTTCTCTATCTCCCTCTGTATATTTATTCATCTTTCTTTCTTTCTTTCTTTCTTTCTTTCTTTCTTTCTTTCTTTCTTTCTTTCTTTCTTTCTTTCTTTCTTTCTTTCTTTCTTTCTTTCTTTTTCTCTTACTTGCTGCTTGTCTGTTGGTCTTGCGTTCCCTGCGTGTGTGTGCGTTGGTCTTGCGTTCCCTGCGTGTGTGTGCGTTGGTCTTGCATTCCCTGCGTGTGTGTGCGTTGGTCTTGCGTTCCCTGCGTGTGTCCCCAAGGTGCTTTTGAAAGGTGTGTGTGATGTGTGACAGGTCCCTGTTAGGACTGTAGCTATGGGGACCACACATCACTGGCTCCTTGGCAGTGTGTCCTGTTTGATGCCAACAATCAAATATAATCAATACAGATAAATGAAATAGCCCAGAGGTAGAATATAATCATTTTATATCGTGAAAATTTGGGCCAGCCTGTAAAAACATTGGTATGAATAGTAACGTACACATTTTTCAGTTTAGGCTGTATTTATATTTTAATAGCAAACAGTTTAATCTAGACCACTAGACTATATTAAGAGTTATGGCCATATAGTCACCTTGTACAGGTATGTCCTCAATTGTTAAGTGCTTTGGGTGTCTGAAAAGCGCTATATAAATTGAATGAATTATTATTATATTATATTATTATATTATATAATATAATTTAGTCTATGGCTATCCCAATAGAATTTAGTTTAGGATCCCTCTCTGGTTTTAATGGATCCATCCCATAATTTCAACCTGTTTTGGTTGCGTCTCAGGACAGGCGTGTTGCTAGCCTCCATTACAAACCTCTCCAGACCATACTGACATCAGAACAGTCAAATCTCTGGCCTCCATCACAAACATTACAAACCTTGTCAGGCTGAATGGCTGTTAGGTAACATTTGAAACGGTACTGTAATATAACTGGTAGGCTGTGTTCTGTTTTCTCGATGGCCTCTCTGTTATTTTTTTCTTTATTGTATTTTCGTTTCTCTTCCTCTTTGCTGTTTGGACTTTTGCTCTGTTCATTTCCCCGACCAACTCAGTTGCTACGTGTCATAACTCACCTCTCTCTCTCTCTCTCTCTCTCTCTCTCTCTCTCTCTCTCTCACCCCTCTCTATCTCCCTCTCTTTCTCTCTCTTGCTCTCTCGCTGTCTCTGTGTCTCTCTGTGTGTCTCTCTGTGTGTGTCTCTCTCTCTCTCTCTCTCTCTCTCTCCCTCTCTCTCTCCCTCTCTCTCTCCCTCTCTCTTGGTTCCCTTTCTCTCTCCCTCTCTGTCTGCCCTAACTTTCTCTCCCCCTCTCTTTCTCTCCTTCTTCCCGCCTTTTCTTCCCCATCGGTCTCCCCTTGAGGAAACAAGATCGATGCTCCAATCAACGGGTTCTCCTTGTGTATCACACCCACCAATCACTCCACACACACACACACACACACACACACACACACACACACACACACACACACACACACACACACACACACACACACACTCAAAACCCCTCACACACACACCACCACAATGGGAATTATTCATTTTTCCTTCATATGAGATGGAGTTATTGTGGCTTTTCCCCCTGTCTCCATTTCACTGTGCTGAGCCTGGGCCCCAGAGGAGGAAGAGAAATAAATGTTGTTTTCAAAACAGGCAGAACAGTGGGCTTGCTAGGAAGAAGCTTTATATATTATATATATGTATAAGAACTATGTTTATATATTATATATATATATGTATATGAACAATGTTTATATATCATATGTATGTATAAGAGCAATGTTTATATATTAGCATGGAACTGGTATGACTGTTTACTATTAGTATGTAACTGGTATAAGAACAATGTTTATATATTAGCATGAAACTGGTATGAATGTTTACTATTAGTATGTAACTGGTATAAGAACAATGTTTATATATTAGCATGGAACTGGTATGAATGTTTACTATTAGTATGTAACTGGTATAAGAACAATGTTTATATATTAG
>CM030179.1:1630023-1640023 GCA_017639675.1 Aplochiton taeniatus | reverse complement strand
TACAGTGTGTGCAAACCTGGTGAAGACTTACAGGAAACGTTTGACCCCTGTCATTGCCAACAAAGGTTATGTTACAAAGTATTGAGTTGAACTTTTGTTATTGACCAAATACTTATTTTCCACCATCATTTACAAATAAATTCTTTAAAAATCCTACAATGTGATTTCCTGGATTTTTTTTCTCATTTTTGTCTCTCATAGTTGAAGTGTACCTATGATGAAAATGACAGACCTCTCTCATCTTTGTAAGTAGGAGAACTTGCACAATCAGTGGCTGACTAAATACTTTTTGGCCCCACTGTATATATATATATATATATATAGAGAGAGAGAGAGAGAGAGAGAGAGAGATAGATAGATTAATATATCTCCCTCTACTGTATATAATTACATCTGTATCTCACATACACCCTCTCTCCAGAAAACCAGACTGAGTTGAGAAGGAGTGAGAGAAGAGGTTTGAGGGGGGAGAGAAGGAGAGAGAGAGAGAAAAGTAAGGGAGGAGAGAAGGAGAGAGAAAAGAGGTTTGAGGGAGCTCAGAAGGAGAGAGAGAAAGTTTCAAATGTCTTCTTAACTTAATATATCCTGAATTATGCATTCCAAGCACAGCCCTGTTCTCTCACAGAGGTACATGTCGTCCATGTATTTCTCTTTCTCTCTGTCTTGCAGACACAAGCTCTCTCTCTCTTTCACACACACACACACACTTTCTGTCTTGCAGACACAAACTCTCTCTCACACACACACTCTTTCTGTCTTGCAGACACAAACTCTCTCTCTCTTTCACACACACACACACACACACACACACACACACACACACACTTTCTGTCTTGCAGACACAAACTCTCTCACACGACCTCTTTCTCTGTCTTGCAGGCACAAGCTCACTCTCTCTCTCTCTCTCTCTCACACACACACACACACACACACACACTCTTTCTCTCTGTCTTGCAGAAACAAACTCTACGGCCCTGTCCATCCACATACACAAGTTTTTTTTTTAACCATAGCTTTTTCTATGCATTTCAGCCTTTTGCCACTCTGTCTCTCTCCACCTTTCTCTCTCTCTCACACACACACACACACACACATAGGCAAAGACACACACTCTCTCACTCTCTTTCAGACATACACAGACAGGGCTTTTAGTAGATGATAGTTGTGAGGTTATCTTCGGTGCAGGCAGTTAGAAATCAATAGACCAGCAAGTATGAAGCACTTAGTGAGTTAGGTTTTCTAGTTTGTCGGTCTGTCTCTCGTCCTAAACGGCGTTTTAGTTCACTGAAAACGGAGCGTTTTAGTTCACTGAAAATGGCAATGTGTGTCTCGTTACGTCAGTGTGTGCCTCTATCTCCTTGGTTTCCATGGCGTTTTGACGTCAGTGTGTGCCTCTATCTCCTTGGTTTCCATGGCATTTTGACATCAGAGTGTGTGCCTCTATCTCTTTGGTTTCCATGGTGTTTTGACGTCAGTGTGTGCCTCTATCTCCTTGGTTTCCATGGTGTTTTGACGTCAGAGTGTGTGCCTCTATCTCCTTGGTTTCCATGGCATTTTGACATCAGAGTGTGTGCCTCTATCTCTTTGGTTTCCATGGTGTTTTGACGTCAGTGTGTGCCTCTATCTCCTTGGTTTCCATGGCGTTTTGACGTCAGAGTGTGTGCGTTTTCACCTCTTGCTGGTTGTGTGCTCTTGACAGAGATTTTTTTTTCCTGTGGACGTTTTTTAAAACAGTGTTTGTGTGGACAGGATTTAAAATAAAAAAAATACCTGTGTATGTGGGGTCATGGCCTCAGTGTGTCCCACACATTCTCTCTCTTTCTTTCTCTCTCTCTCTCTCTCTCTCTCTCTGGTTAATAAATACCAGGATTACGCTCACACACACCTTACTCTCACTCACACACACACTCACAAAAACACCTCACAGACCATCATCAGCCTTTATTGCCTCCAAGGCAGTTTGGCTCCAGCATGGTGATCAGCAGTCGGTGTCCTCGTAGGAATAGCTTGGGTTATTAGTTTCTGTGTGTGTGTGTGTGTGTGTGTGTGTGAGTGTGAGTGTGTGTGTGTGTGTGCGTGTGTCTGTGTGTGAGTGTGTGTGTGTGTGTGTGTGTGTGTGAATGTGTGTGAGTGTGTGTGTGTGTGTGTGTGTGTGTGTGTGTGTGTGTGTGTGTGAGAGTATGTTTGTGTGTGTGTGTGTGTGTGTGTGTGTATGTGTGTGCGTGCGCGTGACTGAGTGAGTGTGTGTGTGTGTGTGTGTGTGTGTATGTGTGTGAGTGTGTGTGTGTGTGTGTGTGTGTGTGTGTGACTGTGTGTGTGTGTGTGTGAGTGTGTGTGAGTGCGAGTGTGTGTGCGCACGCGCGTGTGCATGTGAGTGTGTATATCTCCCCTACAGTTTTGTTGATATCCTCCTCTTCAGTGCTCCATCCCTCCTTTTATTTGTAGTTGTTTGAACCATGTTAGACACACAAGGAAATGGTTAGTAACCAATAGCAGCCATCGCTCTTAAATGGCCGCCTGATCGTATTGTTAGTGTGATCGTATTGTTAGTGTGATCGTATTGTTAGTGTGATCGTATTGTTAGTGTGATCGTATTGTTAGTGTGATCGTATTGTTAGTGTGATCGTAATGTTAGTGTGATCGTATTGTTAGTGTGATCGTATTGTTAGTGTGATCGTATTGTTAGTGTCAACGTATTGTTAGTGTCAACGTATTGTTAGTGTCAACGTATTGTTAGTGTGATCGTATTGTTAGTGTCAACGTATTGTTAGTGTGATCGTATTGTTAGTGTGATCGTATTGTTAGTGTGATCGTATTGTTAGTGTCAACGTATTGTTAGTGTGATCGTATTGTTAGTGTGATCGTATTGTTAGTGTGATCGTATTGTTAGTGTCAACGTATTGTTAGTGTGATCGTATTGTTAGTGTGATCGTATTGTTAGTGTGATCGTATTGTTAGTGTCAACGTATTGTTAGTGTGATCGTATTGTTAGTGTGATCGTATTGTTAGTGTGATCGTATTGTTAGTGTCAACGTATCTTAGTGTGATCGTATTGTTAGTGTGATCGTATTGTTAGTGTCAACGTATTGTTAGTGTGATCGTATTGTTAGTGTCAACGTATTGTTAGTGTGATCGTATTGTTAGTGTGATCGTATTGTTAGTGTGATGGTATTGTTAGTGTGATCGTATTGTTAGTGTCAAGGTATTGTTAGTGTGATCGTATTGTTAGTGTCAACATATTGTTAGTGTGATCGTATTGTTAGTGTGATCGTATTGTTAGTGTGATCGTATTGTTAGTGTGATCGTATTGTTAGTGTGATCGTATTGTTAGTGTCAACGTATTGTTAGTGTGATCGTATTGTTAGTGTCAACGTATTGTTAGTGTGATCGTATTGTTAGTGTCAACGTTTGTTAGTGTGATCGTATTGTTAGTGTGATCGTATTGTTAGTGTCAACGTATTGTTAGTGTCAATGTATTGTTAGTGTGATCGTATTGTTAGTGTCAACGTATTGTTAGTGTGGTCGTATTGTTAGTGTGATCGTATTGTTAGTGTGATCGTATTGTTAGTGTGATCGTATTGTTAGTGTGATCGTATTGTTAGTGTCAACGTATTGTTAGTGTGATCGTATTGTTAGTGTGATCGTATTGTTAGTGTGATCGTATTGTTAGTGTGATCGTATTGTTAGTGTGATCGTATTGTTAGTGTGATCGTATTGTTAGTGTCAACGTATTGTTAGTGTGATCGTATTGTTAGTGTCAACGTATTGTTAGTGTGATCGTATTGTTAGTGTCAACGTATTGTTAGTGTGATCGTATTGTTAGTGTCAACGTATTGTTAGTGTGATCGTATTGTTAGTGTCAACGTATTGTTAGTGTGATCGTATTGTTAGTGTGATCGTATTGTTAGTGTGATGGTATTGTTAGTGTGATCGTATTGTTAGTGTCAAGGTATTGTTAGTGTGATCGTATTGTTAGTGTCAACGTATTGTTAGTGTGATCGTATTGTTAGTGTGATCGTATTGTTAGTGTGATCGTATTGTTAGTGTGATCGTATTGTTAGTGTCAACGTATTGTTAGTGTGATCGTATTGTTAGTGTCAACGTATTGTTAGTGTGATCGTATTGTTAGTGTCAACGTATTGTTAGTGTGATCGTATTGTTAGTGTGATCGTATTGTTAGTGTCAACGTATTGTTAGTGTCAACGTATTGTTAGTGTGATCGTATTGTTAGTGTCAACGTATTGTTAGTGTGATCGTATTGTTAGTGTGATCGTATTGTTAGTGTCAACGTATTGTTAGTGTGATCGTATTGTTAGTGTCAACGTATTGTTAGTGTGATCGTATTGTTAGTGTGATCGTATTGTTAGTGTGATGGTATTGTTAGTGTGATCGTATTGTTAGTGTCAAGGTATTGTCAGTGTGATCGTATTGTTAGTGTCAACGTATTGTTAGTGTGATCGTATTGTTAGTGTGATCGTATTGTTAGTGTGATCGTATTGTTAGTGTGATCGTATTGTTAGTGTCAACGTATTGTTAGTGTGATCGTATTGTTAGTGTGATCGTATTGTTAGTGTGATCGTATTGTTAGTGTCAACGTATTGTTAGTGTGATCGTATTGTTAGTGTGATCGTATTGTTAGTGTCAACGTATTGTTAGTGTCAACGTATTGTTAGTGTGATCGTATTGTTAGTGTCAACGTATTGTTAGTGTGATCGTATTGTTAGTGTGATCGTATTGTTAGTGTCAACGTATTGTTAGTGTGATCGTATTGTTAGTGTGATCGTATTGTGATCGTATTGTTAGTGTGATCGTATTGTTAGTGTGATCGTATTGTTAGTGTGATCGTATTGTTAGTGTGATCGTATTGTTAGTGTGATCGTATTGTTAGTGTGACCGTATTGTTAGTGTGATGGAGCAGCAAATAAAAATCGTAATCGAACATAACTTAGAAAAAAATCATGATGTATTTGTTAGACCATATCGCCCAGCCTTATTGTAATATCTTTTCTGCATTATAATTGTTACCGTTAGCTTCTGGGTTTCTGCCAAACCCCTTTCCACCCTCAACCTTAACTAGCCTCAACATACATATTCATTAAAGAGAAGAAGAAGCTTAAGGCAGACTGGGGAGAGGATGCTGAATGGATGGTGATTACAGGAACCAGTTTTCATTTCTTCCGTCACCGACGTAGAGCTAGGAGAAGCAGAACAGATAGATGACGCAGAGTTAGACAAAGCAGAAAGGATGAATAGTGATTACAGACACAATGGTTAACAGTCCGCTCTTTGCTGCCTCAGTCACAAACGGAACGCTAGTCAATTCGCCCCCCAGTGTGTGTGTGTGTCTGTAAGTAAGCGTGTGTGTGTCTGTAAGCATTTACGAGTGTGTCTGTATATTCACGTGTGTATCAGTCAATGCAACCCCCCCCCCCCCCGTGACCACTTTTTCCCTTTGACCTTTGACCTCTCCAACAAACCCATCTGCCACAGGAAAATGAGTCGGTCTGTGTTGTTGCCCATGACAACGTGCCGGTTAGTGAAAGGAGGTCGGGTTATCATCTCGTAGGCCCCAGCTCGGATTTTCCTCCTTATCGGTTCTAGTCTTCCTATTTCTACGGTAACCTCAATGAGAAAGAGAGAGGGGAGAATTAGAGCAGAATGCTGTGCTCGTTCGACCAAGCCACCGTTTTACCTCAGATTACTAACTCTAAAACACCGTCCGTTAGTTATTAGAGCTTTGGTTTAATACGTTGGTTTTTGATTCAAGGATTTGTTCATTTGTTCTTATTTTTTGACGTTTGTTTTTGATTCAATGATTCATCAGCCTCGTTTTCACCTCTCTCTCTCTCTCTCTCTCTCTCTCTCTGTCTCTCTCTCTCTCTCTCTCTCTCTCTCTCTCTCTCTCTCTCTCTCTCTCTCTCTCGCTCTCTCTCTCTCTGTCTCCCTCCCTCTCTCAATCTCTCTCTCTCTCTCTCTCTCTCTCTCTCTCTCTCTCTCTCTCTCTCTCTCTCTCTCTCTCTCTCTCTCTCTCTCTCTGTCTCCCTCTCTCTGTTTCTCTCTCTGTCTCCCTCTCTCTGTCTCCCTCTCTCTCTCTGTCTGTCTCTCTCGTTCTCCCTCCCTCTCCCTCTCCCTCCCTCTTTTTGTCTCTCTCTCCTCCTCCACCCTCCCCCCCCCCCCTCCCCCCCCCCCCCCCCCCCCCCCCCCCCCCCCCCCCCCCCCCCCCCCTCTCTCTCTTTTTCTTTCTGTACCTCTCTCTCCCTATGTCTCCTCTTGTTGGTGAAAGCAGCTTCTCCTGTGTTGACGTGTTTCAACTAGACTTCCACACCTCTCCAAGGCCGACAGAGACACAGAACACTGCTCTGCTTATGCTGACTGCTTTGACTTTCAGTGTGTGTGTGTGTGTGTGTGTGTGTGTGTGTGTGTGTGTGGTGTGTGTGTGAGAGTGTGTGTGTGTGAGTGTTTGTGTGTGTGTCTGTTAATATGCGTGCGCATTTCTACATGTGTGTGTGTGGGGGGGTGTATGTGTGTCAGTGTGCGTGTGTTTGTCTGTGTCTGTGAGTTTATGTGTGTGTGCGTGTGTGTGTGTGTGTGTGTGTGTGTTTGTGTGTGTGTGTGGGTGTTGAGAGAGAGAAACAGCTCTCATATCTGCAGGGCACCGTTGAAACGTCAATGTGAATGTTTTTCAGCTTTTCTTTTTCCCCCGCACCTATGTGAGACTAATGTGGGTATGTGTGTGTGTGTGTGTGTGTGTGAGTGTGTGTTTGCCCGCTCGTAAGTGAGAATGCATGCGTCTGTGTGTGAGTCTGAGTGTGTGTGTGTGTGTGTGTGTGTGTGAGTCTGAGTGTGTGTGAGAGGATCGTGCCCCTAATGTGTGTAGGGTCGCTAAAAGAGCACTTTTCAGCGGCAGTCCAACACACTATTTCTGTTATTCTATGATTTATACTCAACCCACTCCTACATTTAGACACACACACACACTGGACACACACACACCGGACACCACATTTTATGGAACAGCTGGCAGACAGACAGTCCATGGGCTGCTATGATTAATATCACCGGCTGTGTATTTCACTGTGTGTGTGTGTGTGTGTGTGTGTGTGCGTGCGTGCGTGCGTGCGTGCGTGCGTGCGTGCGTGCGTGCGTGCATGCGTGAATGTGTATGCGTGTGTGTGTATCTGCGTGTGTGTCCAGTGTGTGTGTGTGTGTGTGTGTGTGTGTGTGTGTGTTAGTGCTAACTGTACATACTGCTAACTCTGTACCTCAGTGCCAACTGGACAAACCACTATTACTTTATGTAGATAGGAAATGTGTCAAACAATCTGCCAGCACTGTTTGTGTGTGCCGTGTTTAGCTTGTCATAGTGTTAACCAGTGACTGTGTATGTGTGTGTGTGTGTGTGTGTGTGTGTGTGTGTGTGTGTGTGTGTGTGTGTGTGTGTGTGTGTGTGTGTGTGTGTGGGTGTGTGTGTGTGTGACTGAGTGTTACCTGTACTGACACCATCTGCAGTGCGGATAGAAAGCACACAAGGCTCTTGTTTACACGTAGGCGTTAAAAAGTAGTAATAGGTAAACATCAACACGCTGATGGGAATAGCACTGTTGCTTCACATATGAACCTAGACATATCCAGTCACAACATGCAGGCATGTGTGTGTGTAAAGGCTGAAGCAGAGCTTTCTTCACCTGTTCATATACGTGTTTTAGAGCGGTGAATTGAAGGCTACAGGCTTAGTGTTTAGACTGACTTTATGATTGTTTATTTATGTATTTTACAGCGGTGAATTGAAGGCTACAGGGTTAGTGTTTAGACTGACTTTATGATTGTTTATTTATGTATTTTACAGCGGTGAATTGAAGGCTACAGGGTTAGTGTTTAGACTGACTTTATGATTGTTTATTTATGTATTTTAGAGCGGTGAATTGATGGCTACAGGGTTAGTGTTTAGACTGACCTTATGATTGTTTATTTATGTATTTTACAGCGGTGAATTGATGGCTACAGGGTTAGAGTTTAGACTGACTTTATGATTGTTCATTTATGTATTTTAGAGCGGTGAATTGATGGCCACAGGGTTAGTGTTTAGACTGACTTTATGATTGTTCATTTATGTATTTTAGAGCGGTGAATTGATGGCTACAGGGTTAGTATTTAGACTGACCTTATGATTGTTTATTTATGTATTTTAGAGCGGTGAATTGATGGCTACAGGGTTAGAGTTTAGACTGACTATATGATTGTTTATTTATGTATTTTAGAGCGGTTAATTGATGGCTACAGGGTTAGTGTTTAGACTGACTTTGTGATTGTTTATTTATGTATTCTAGAGTGGTGAATTGATGGCTACAGGGTTAGAGTTTAGACTGACTTTATGATTGTTTATTTATGTATTTTAGTGTCTCCTTAGTGTACGTGACAAAATCACTATGGTAGACTAGATAGTTGCACTATCCAATCTTGTGGGGCCATGGGAACCGCATCTCGGCTGGGCTTTGAATCTGAAAAAGAAAAATAAATACACGATTCAACAATCAGTTGACTATGGGCAAGAATATTCGTATCAGATTCAAGTGCAAATTCTTAGTCGGGGACACCCCTGGTTAGTAGTTAGACCTAATGTCCTAATGTCCTAATCACGATAACGATTTGTCAACAATATTAACCACTGTAAACAATATGAGCGTACGGCCTATGGCGAGTTTAGTGCTGGTAAAGGAATGAGCTCACGTTAGTCATGGACATACACACACACTGAACAGAGAACAGAGATCTACTATGCCTTTAATGCCTCCTCTGTCACCTTCTAGTTGGTAGTTAAACACACACACACACACACACACACACACTAACACACCCTAGTTAGTAGTTAGACGGATCGTTAACTCTTTAATGTCTTCTGTCAAACACAGACAAGGTTGTCAAATCCCGATGACGGACAGTTTTGAAATAAACCCTATATTTCCACCTTGAAAAGTCAGACCTTATTTCTGATCATTGCTGCAGTATGTTTGCTCTAACAAGAGTCACACTCGTTTTACCTTCTGTTTCTGGAGACAAGGACAGACTTTCAGTTGCAATGGGTGGCAGTGTATGGGTGTGTGTGGGTGTGTGTGGGGGCAGCACAGATATATGTGGTGTGTGTGAGTGTGTGTGTGTGTGTGTGTGTGTGTGTGTGTGTGTGTGTGTGTGTGTGTGTGTGTCAATCTCCATGGGAATTCACCCTTACACTTCGAAATGGATGACTCTGCAAGTTGGGCTGATTGTGTCAGGTGTGTGTGTGTGTGTACACGAGGCGGAAAGGCTGAAAGAGAGAGAGAAAGAGTGTGTGTGTGTGTGTGTGTGTGTGTGTGTGTGTGTGTGTGTGTGTGTTTGTACGATCTACTATTGACTGCTGTGCTGGCAATGAGCTCTGGTCAATTGGATGAAGAAGAAGAGAGGGAGGATGATGGAGAGAGGAGAAGAACACACAAATCCATGAAATACCCAATACATTAATGAAATACCCAATACATTAATGAAATACCCAGTACATTAATGAAGTACCCAGTACATTAATGAAATACCCAATACATTAATGAAATACCCAATACATTAATGAAATACCCAATACATTAATGAAATACATTAATGAAATACCCAATACATGAATGAAATACCCAATACATGAATGAAATACCCAATACATGAATGAAATACCCAATACATTAATGAAATACCCTAATGAAATACATTAATGAAATACCCAATACATTAATGAAATACATTAATGAAATACCCAATACATTAATGAAATACATTAATGAAATACCCAATACAATAATGAAATACCCAATACAATAATGAAATACCCAATACATTAATGAAATACCCTAATGAAATACATTAATGAAATACCCAATACATTAATGAAATACCCTAATGAAATACATTAATGAAATACCCTCATGAAATACATCAATGAAATACCCCAATTAAATACTATAATAATATAATATAGTGA
>CM030179.1:1612523-1615023 GCA_017639675.1 Aplochiton taeniatus | reverse complement strand
CTTCTTCCTCTTCTTCCTCTTCATCCTCTTCTTCCTCTTCATCCTCTTCATCCTCTTCATCCTCTTCATCCTATTCCTTCACAGCAGCTGAGATGGAGTGGTGGGGGGGGGGGGGGGCCTTCCGGGGTGGGTGGCTCCTCACCTGAAGGCTCTGCCCTGATTGTCTCCCTGTATCTGCCAGGGAGAGCACCAAGCACCTCCAACAGCCTTCAGTCTTTGTCAGTCCAGCTCTTCTCAGGAGCCTCTGCTTGCTGTCAGTACTCAGCCACACTGTAGGACTGGGTTATAGAACAGAGGCTCATCTCCTTACGAGAAAGTACAGTTGAGACCAGTCCCGCTCAGCTTTTAGACTACGCACCATGCACGGAGAACCGACTGATAAAGGGTGGTCTGTGTCAGGTCCAAACCCTCCAGTTTAGGGAGGAACAAGTTCTTGTCGTACCCCAAGTCCCCTACTTTACGCAACAGCAATGAGGCTGTGTTGGTCGGACTTTGTTCTTTCCCATGCAGCAGACGCTGTGCACTCTGCAGCCTAAAAGCTGTGATTCCACTGCGGAGATCAGTCAGTCCCTAACCCCCCTCTGGTACAGGACAGCAGGTCTGGTCCAGTGATGACCACCCCAGAACAACTCCACCAGTTTCTTCTGTGTACCGTCCCTGAACAGTGTGGCTGGTGGTTGTAGGACCGTGAAATGGTGCCAGAGCATGGAGGCAATCCGGTTGTTCACAACCAATACCCTCCCCCTGTATGACAGCTGGGGAAGTCCATCTAGACAATCAAGCACATACTTTTTCCACAAACCCAAATTCTTGCTCCAAAACATCTCATTGCCTAAAAATACCCCTAGACACTTCATCACCCTCACCCATGTGTACTGCGTCAATGCTGGATTCATTTCCCTCCATACATCTCTCAGGTTGTTCCCTGCCATCACACTAGCCAGACGTAAGGCTGACTGTGGGGGAGGCTCCTCCGGGTTCCTATCAACGATAAAGTCTGCAGTGCAGTTCCAATCTCCCCACAATCAAAGAGCTA
Source organism: Aplochiton taeniatus (assembly GCA_017639675.1). Classification (NCBI taxonomy): domain Eukaryota; kingdom Metazoa; phylum Chordata; class Actinopteri; order Galaxiiformes; family Galaxiidae; genus Aplochiton; species Aplochiton taeniatus. Next base: position 1,613,987 of record CM030179.1, on the reverse strand, counting down.
CTGTTGAACTGTTTCAGCTCTAGTTTCTGGAAGAGTCTCAAGCGTTCAGCCCCCGTGTTATGAGCGTAAAGATTTACAAATATAAACTGGATGTCCCTCATTTTTGCCTGATCTATTTGAAGCCTCAACCTCAGATGCTGAGACATTTGTTAAGTAGATTCGCGGAGAACAACACAGCCACACCAGCACTAACATTGGTACCATGGCTAAGAAACAGTCTTCCTGTCCAGCCCATCCACTCCACTTCATTCTCTACTGTGCTGCACACACACACACACACACACACACACACACACACACACACACACACACACCTACACCGCACAGCCATGCCACTGTGTCTCCTTTCCAAAGTGCACATCAATGTTGTTTTATTCAGCACAGCTCAGTCATCCTCCTCCTTTCCCTAACCCTCGCTCCTTTGACATTTAAAGTCCCCACTCCATTAAGACCACAAAGAGAAGAAACCTGGCCAGAGTTAAGAGGCGTGTACAGTAGGAAACTATCCCCCTTAGTGTTTCAACCATCTTAACGTGCCGAAGCCTTTCCTCTCTAATCTTTCCTCACTTTAATCCGAGTTTTATTCAAGCGAAACATTTTCTGCTTGCTCAGCTGCTCATAGCCCATAAACTTCCTTACCTTCAAAACTGAAGCTTTAAAACGTCAGGGGAAAAGATCTGTGACCTCCATTGCCTGCCATAAGTCTCATCCAGGGATTGATTGATTTCCTGTAACAAGTAAACCTGTGTTTGGTCTTGTGTTGAGATACCTGAGGACTGTGAAAGAGAGTCATCCTCTAGCATGTCTCCCTCCTCGCTATTTTCATTGGTTACTTCACTTCCCCCTTCCTCCTCAGCCTCAGCCATCTGGATGCCCCCCCCCCCCCACACTTCTATCCCAGCAGCACTTACCTAACAGTCATCGCTAACCTCCGCAGCCCCCCCTCAATTCATAATAGATTATTGTATAACACATAGTGATAGACTATTGTCTTTCATTGGGGGCTCACAAACAACATTAAAAAATATCCATGAAAGACTCACATAACATTACAATCCATATAAATATCTAACCACAATAAATAAGAGCAGGTGTGCAAAGCTGGATTCAAAATAAGCGACAGTGTAGTAGGCTTTATTTAAGATTGAAGACGAATACACTGTCGCTAACTTCTAGCAGCGGTTGGCTGATTCCAGCTTCCTCCGCTGTGTTCTCTACCACCTGTTGTGTTTCCCTACGGTCTGCTGACTATCCACACAGCCTTACTCCCGTTCTGTTCACCACTACTACCCACTACAACCCACTACTACCCACTACTACCCACTACAACCCACTACTACCCACTACAACCCACTACAACCCACTACAACCCACTACTACCCACTACTACCCACTACAACCCACTACTACCCACTACTACCCACTACAACCCACTACAACCCACTACAACCCACTACAACCCAC
>CM030179.1:1594788-1597323 GCA_017639675.1 Aplochiton taeniatus | reverse complement strand
AGAGAGGGAAATGGAGGGGGGGTAGAGAGAGGAAATGGGGGGGGGGGGGGGGGGGGGGTAGAGAGAGAAATGGGGGGGGGGGGGGGGGGGGGGGGGGTTGCGAGGTGCTAGACCCTGGAGGGGAATCACTTCTCTTGCAGGCTTGGCACGTTTTCTTTGTGTGTATGTGTGTGTGTGTGTGTGTGTGTGTGTGTGTGTGTGTGGTGTGTGTGTGTGTGTGCGTGTGTGTGTGTGTGTGTGTTAACCGGCAGAGTCTTGTAGGCAACATCAGTGGTCATTAGTTGTCTTGGACACAAACACACGCGGTGACAGGTGTTTGTTCAGCACCTGCTCTGAGAGAGTGTGTGTGTGTGTGTGTGTGGGGGGGGGGGGGGGGGGGGGGGGGGGGGGGGGGGGGGAAGGGGGGTCAGGGGTCACTACATCTTGCCTCCTGTTTCATGTGTTTTTCCACCCAGATTAACTCTACAGAGATGACAGAAAAACACAGCGCCGCACACAGACACACACACACACAGACACACACACACACACACACACACACACACACACACACACACACACACACACAGCGAGAAAGGTTTCCTCAAGCAGTGTGATCAATTATGAATGATTTCAACTTCATCATCTCCATGGTGATCTAAATAGTATCTTTGAAAACATTCCTCTCCTCTCCTCCCCTCCCCTCCCCTCTCCTCTCCTCTCCTCTCCTCTCCTCTCCTCTCCTCTCCTCTCCTCTCCTCTCCTCTCCTCTCCTCTCCTCCCCTCTCCTCCACTCCTCCCCTCTCCGCTCCTCTCCTCGCCTCTCCTCTCCTCTCCTCTCCTCTCCTCTCCTCTCCTCCTCTCCTCTGTGTGTGTTTGTGTGTAATCGTGTGTGTGTGTGTGTGTTCCCTGTTCATCCTAAGCTTATCTCTCGGTCACACTGTTCTCTTGATGTTCAACAGAGCAGAGCGACACACACACTCACGCACACTCCCTCACACACACACACACACACACACACACACACACACACACACACACACACACACACACACACACACACACACACACACACACACACTGCGACAGGGTGGAGCAGAGGGGAGCAGTGGCGGGGAGAGAACGACCATGTTCCTATCAGCACATTGTCAGCAGAGCAGTTATCTACTCATCTCTCTCTCTGTCACACACACACACACACACACACACACACACACACTCACACACACACACACACACACACACACACACACACACACACACACACACACACACTCACACACTCACCCGATACGCTCTCTCTCTTTCTTGCTGTCACTCTCGTCTCTCATCCTCCCCTCTCCACTGAACACATCATCTGAAGAGAAAAGAGAAGAGGGGGGTAGGAAGGAAGGAAAGAAAAGGTAGAATAGAGGAGAACAGCAGGAAGTGAGGGATGAGAGGAGAATGGATGGGACTACAGAGAGACAAGAAAGAAAATGATCCATGAAACGACAGAAGGACAGGAGAGATTGAGTTATCCATGAAATCATGTTTTACACTGATTAACATTCCTCCAGAAACATGTCTCTGTCCAATATATAGTTACACTAGAAATGATGTGTATGTGCATGTTATTGAGAAAGTATCATCTTTTAATAGATTTAATGTGTTTGTGCTTATTATTGAGAAAGTATCATATTTAGCCTACAGCTTGTCGCCAGCATTTAGCCTATATCCTTTTGTTTAGCTTACGCACACATATACTTGTACCAGTTATAGCCTATAAGTTATAGTATCAAACGTTTTACCTATGGTCTTGAGCTCTCAGCCTATAGCATGTAGCTTTAAGACTATAGCCTTTAGCTTTCAGCCTATAGCATGTAGCTTTAAGACTCTAGCCTTTAGCTTTCAGCCTATAGCAAGAAGCTTTTAGCTAATAGTCTGTAGCTTTCAGCCTATAGCCTGTAGCTTTAAGACTCTAGCATTTAGCTTCCAGCCTATAACATGTAGCTTTAAGCTAATATTTTCTAGCATTTAGCATCTATTCTTTAGTGTTCAGTCTGTAGCCTGTAGCTTTTAGCATATTTATTTCTATGTCTTTCTGTCTGACTACCTGTCTGTCTGTCTGACTACATGTCTGTCTGTCTGACTACATGTCTGTCTGGCCCCCTCCCCCGGTGTATGAATGTAATAAATGATAAATGGTAATATAATAACTGATGTAATATAATAAATGATGTAATATAATAATTGATGTAAAATAATAACTGATGTAATATAATATCTGATGTACCCCTCTTCCCCTCTTCAGGTGTGCGACGCTCCACTACGACTCAGAGCTCCCCTCCACCTCCATCATCATCACCTTCCACAACGAGGCCCGCTCCACCCTGCTCCGGACACTCCGCAGGTAACACACACACACACACACACACACACACACACACACATAGGGTCCGAAATTAACACCCGCCAAAGCGCCAAAGGTGAGTAGAATTTACGTTTGGCGAGTAAATCCCGGAAGACTATCCGCCACACAGGCAGGTAAATGTTTGTACCAAAACGTTCATGTAT
>CM030179.1:1589788-1592288 GCA_017639675.1 Aplochiton taeniatus | reverse complement strand
CTGTTACTGTTTTGTGTACAGACACACACAGAGAACACACAAACACAGAGCACACACACATAACAGACAGACACACACACACACACACACACACACACACACACACGTACACACACAATAAAAATCTCTGCTGCTCGTCTCCTCTCCTCAACCATATCTTCTGAGCACATAACTCCTGTCCTCTTAGAGCTTCACTGGCTCCCTGTCAATCAATGCATTCATTATAAAATCCTTCTCCTCACCTACAAAGCTCTACTAGTCATTCCAAAAATCAGGCTAAAGTCCTTCGGTGATCGTGCATTCTCTAGGGCAGCACCCAAACTCTGGAACTCTCTCCCTCCTGAAATTCGCAACTCAAACTCACTGCCCATCTTTCAATCTCACCTCCAACCCATCTTTCAATCTCCACCTCCAAACCCATCTTTCAATCTCACCTCCAAACCCATCTTTCAATCTCACCTCCAAACCCATCTTTTCAATGTGGCCCCTAAGTATTTCTTTGATTATAACCTGGCTAACCCTAAAACAGTTATTCTTTGACTTCTGTCTTCACTGGCGAGGACCACGCCACAACAGTATGTAGCTGGAAGTTTGAATGAATGTATGAGGGCAGCAGTTGGATGGCGTCTGTTGTGTGTCCGGGTGGAGTCCTGATGACCGGGCGGAGGAAGACTCAGTTTGGGGATACCGAGAAATTCTGCTACAATCCTCAATGACTGAGGCTGGGTAGATGAAGGCTTGATTGGTGATTAGGGGTGTGGTTGAGGCGTGGCCTTGCTCCTGAACCTTAGTTAACCAGTTGACTGCATTTTTTCAACTCATTGTTTGGTCTATTTGTAGTTGTCCTTGCCTTATTGTTTTCCTTTCTGTCCATCTCTGTCTTAACTGTTGTACTCTAGTGTGTTGCTCTGTCTGAGCATTATTGTCTCATTCTTTTTCTGTAACGCGTCTTTGGTCTTGAAAAGTGCTATATACATAAAATGAATTATTATTATTATTAGAAACAGACACAGACACACACACACACACACACACACACATACACATACACATACACACACACACACACACAGACACACACACATACACACACACACACACACACACACACACACACACACACACACACACACACACACACAGGTCTGCTAGAAAGCTGCTCAGAGAGGGCTGGTGGAGTTAGCTTTCATACTTAATGATTCTGTAGCCTTCAGTCAGACAGTGGACACACACACACACACGCAAACAGAACACACACACGCACACACACGCACACACACAGAGAACACACACAACAACCAGACAGTGAGCACACACACACCTTCTGTCACAACTGAAGACACCCTTGGTCAGACTCTGTTTCTTAAATGTTGCATGTAGCAGTAGCCTCTGCTATGCGTTTGATGTACTCATATGTATATATATATACAGTGGGGCCAAAAAGTATTTAGTCAGCCACTGATTGTGCAAGTTCTCCTACTTAGAAAGATGAGAGAGGTCTGTAATTTTCATCATAGGTATACTTTAACTATGAGAGACAAAAATGAGAAAAAAAATCCAGGAAATCACATTGTAGGATTTTTAAAGAATTTATTTGTAAATGATGGTGGAAAAGAAGTATTTGGTCAATAACAAAAGTTCAACTCAATACTTTGTAACATAACCTTTGTTGGCAATGACAGAGGTCAAACATTTCCTGTAAGTCTTCACCAGGTTTGCACACACTGTAGCTGGTATTTTGGCCCATTCCTCCATGCAGATCTCCTCTAGAGCAGTCATGTTAAGGGGCTGTCGCTGGGCAACACGGACTTTCAACTCCCTCCACAAATGTTCTATGGGGTTGAGGTCTGGAGACTGGCTAGGCCACTCCAGGACCTTGAAATGCTTTTTACGGAGCCACTCCTTCGTTGCCCGAGCGGTGTGTTTGGGATCATTGTCATGCTGGAAGACCCAGCCATGTTCCATCTTCAATGCTCTCACTGATGGAAGGAGGTTTTGGCTTAAAATCTCACGATACATGGCCCCGTTCATTCTTCCCTTAACACGGATCAGTCGTCCTGTCCCCTTTGCAGTAAAACAGACCCAAAGCATGATGTTTCCACCCCCATGCTTCACAGTAGGTATGGTGTTCTTGGGATGCAACTCAGCATTCTTCTTCCTCCAAACACGACCAGTTGAGTTTTTACCAAAAAGTTCTATTTTGGTTTCATCTGACCACATGATATTCTCCCAATCCTCTTCTGGATCATCCATATGCTCTCTGGCAAACTTCAGACGGGCCTGGACATCTACTGGCTTAAGCAGGGGGACACGCCAGGCACTGCAGGATTTGAGTCCCTCTCGGCGTAGTGTGTTACTGATGGTAGCCTTTGTTACTTTGGTCCCAGCTCTCTGGAGGTCATTCATCAGGTCCCTCTGTGTAGTTCTGGGATTTTTGCTCACCGTTCTCATGATCATTTTGACCCCACGGGATGAGATCTTGCGTGGGGCCCCAGATCGA
>CM030179.1:1582288-1584788 GCA_017639675.1 Aplochiton taeniatus | reverse complement strand
TCTTTTTCTGCTGACTGAGGGAGGGAGGGAGCGATGGATGGATGGATGGAGGGATGGAGGAGGGGAGGGAGAGGGAAAGAGAGAGAGGGGGAGGGAGGGGTGGACAAAGAAGTGATGAATGACTCTACTAAGGAAGAGCAGGCTGTCAGCAGTAGAATTACTCTGAGCAGCTCTTTCTCTAGCTTTCATTCTCTCTCTTCTTCCTCCCTCTTCCCCTCCCCTCCTCTCTCCTTCCTCCTCATCTCTCTCCTCTCTCCTTCCTCCTTCTCCCCTCCTCTCTCCTTCCTCCCTCCTCCCCTCCCCTCCTCTCTCCTTCCTCCTCATCTCTCTCCGTTCTCCTTCCTTCCTCCCACCTCCTCTCCTCTCCTCTCCTCTCCTCTCCTCTCCTCTCCTCTCTCCTTCGTCTGCTCTTTAAATAGTAGCATATTATTTTCAACCAGATGTTATGAATCTTTAATATTCCAATCTTTTCCCCAGTCTAGTGAAATAGGAATGTTACCAATGACTTAGAAAGGGCCCTTACATTAGAACATGCAACCAGGATGTGAGTGTGTGTGTGTGTGTGTGTGTGTGTGTGTGTGTGTGTGTGTGTGTGTGTGTGTGTGTGTGTGTGTGTGTGTGTGTTTGTGCGAGTGTGTGTGTGTGTGTGTGTATACGTACGTCACGGCATGTGTTAACCAACCTGTATGTGTGTGTGTGTGTGTTTGTGCGAGTGTGTGTGTGTGTGTGTGTATACGTACGTCACGACATGTGTTAACCAACCTGTGTGTGTGTGTGTGTGTGTTTGTGTTCTCTATTCCCCCCAGCGTTCTGAACAGAACCCCTGTCCACCTGATCCATGACATCATTCTGGTGGATGACTTCAGCGATGACCGTGAGTTACTCCAGTAGCACCAGGGACACAGTGTCACACTAACACATAGGAATACAATGCAACCAGGCGTCCATTACGGCTCAAAGGAATGTATCTGTGGACATTGGGACAGCACCAGGGACACAGTGTCACACTAACACATAGGAATACAATGCAACCAGGCGTCCATTACAGCTCAAAGGAATGTATCTGTGGACACTGGGACAGCACCAGGGACACAGTGTCACACTAACACATAGGAATACAATGCAACCAGGCGTCCATTACGGCTCAAAGGAATGTATCTGGACACAGGGACAGCACCAGGGACACAGTGTTACACTAACACATAGGAATACAATGCAACCAGGCGTCCATTACGGCTCAAAGGAATGTATCTGTGGACACAGGGACAGCACCAGGGACACAGTGTTACACTAACACATAGGAATACAATGCAACCAGGCGTCCATTACGGCTCAAAGGAATGTATCTGTGGACACAGGGACAGCACCAGGGACACAGTGTCACACTAACACATAGGAATACAATGCAACCAGGCGTCCATTACGGCTCAAAGGAATGTATCTGTGGACACTGGGACAGCACCAGGGACACAGTGTCACACGAACGCATAGGAATACAATGCAACCAGGTGTCCATTATGGCTCAAAGGAGGTTATTTGTGTCAAAGACAAAAACACACAAAAACACACCAGAGGTTAACTGACCAGTGCAGGCCTGGCGGCAAGGGGCCATCAGACATGACTGAGGGGGCACAACTGTTTTTTGCTCGCTGATAACAGAGGATAGATAATAATCTCTAGCACAATTACACAGAATCCCCAGTTGAAAGGATAGTCACTCTTCAAAGACTGATGGCTCATACAGTGTTTTATTTTGCTGTATACATACAAACACCGTAAGAGCTGAAAGAAAAAAAGGGCCAACAATGTAAGCGCTGCCATCCGTTACATGAGCGATTTTTGCATTAGCTGTTTAACAATAACACCATACTAACCTAGCATCCACGTTGCATTGCTACACATTCATCCAAATATTACCACAGAAGGCACGCCCCTCTATTGGGAAGACCAATCAAAATTCGTATTTTTCAGCTGGTAGAATGGGCACTGCTTTTGATGCGTGCAATAGCGTGTTCAAGCGCTCGGACACAGCAAGTCAGGTTAGCATGGCGGACTCAGAGGGGGCAGATTGTGTGGCAGATTAGGGATATAAAACTAACACAATGTTCTAACTGAGGGGGCACACTATTCTAACTAAGGGGGCACACTATTCTAACTGAGGGGGCACACTATTCTAACTAAGGGGGCACAATGTTCTAACTGAGGGGGCATAATATTTTAACTGGGGGGCAATGTCCCCTTTTTGCCCCCTCGTGGTGCCGGGCCTGGACCAGTGTCACTAAGGAATGTTCTTTTAAAAGTACTTTTTAAAGTATTATTTCATCTGTGGTTGATTTAGACCTTTTCCTGACGACTATTATTGTATTTATGGTTGTCTAACAGCAAACGACTGCACTCTGCTCACCAAGCTACCCAAGGTCCAGTGTCTCCGCAACCACCAGAGAGAAGGTACGCTGTGTGTGTGTGTTTGCGTAACATTACATGTGTATGTGTAATACAG
>CM030179.1:1544788-1554788 GCA_017639675.1 Aplochiton taeniatus | reverse complement strand
TGAGCAGCCCAGTGCCTCAGCTGGACCTCCGCCACATTTGTTTGCAGCCAATGAACCAGAGTCTGTTTGTTTGCTGTGTTAAGAAAAATCTGGCCCCTCCACCAGATTTTTGCTTTGTTTTTTGGCCATCGCCACGGGTTACACGGGTACAAACACTGCACAGGAGTCGTGGCCTGCTATCGTTCGCTTGTTAGGACGGGAGATGGAAAATGATTGTTATTATGGAAAACAATATTTCACACGGTTCTCACCGGGCTACATAATTCCCCAATGAACTAGACTTGCTCGCTCCAGACCCACGCACAAACAAGTGACCCCTCAGAGCTAATACACAGACTACTAAATACCCATCTATTAGATGATTGGTTAATATACTAAATACCCATCTATTTGATGATTGGTTAATATACTAAATACCCATCTATTTGATGATTGGTTAAAATACTAAATGCCCATCTATTTGATGATTGGTTAAAATACTAACTACCCATCTATTTGATGATTGGTTAAAATACTAACTACCCAATCTATTTGATGATTGGTTTCAGTGTTAAGTATCCACCTATTTGGTGATTGGTTTAAGTATTAAATACCCATCTATTTGATGATTGGTTTAAGTATTAAATACCCATCTATTTGATGATTGGTTTAAGTATTAAATACCCATCTATTTGATGATAGGTTTGTTTCTGAGTTGGTCTGTTTGTTTATTTGTTTGTTCATTGGTTTGTTTGTCTTTGAGTTGGTCTTTTTGTTTATTTGTTTGTCCATTGGTTTGTTTGTTGATTTGTTTGTTTGTGTCCCAGAGGTGGCAGAAGTCGGGGACCCATTTGGAGCACCTGGTGTCTCGGTTCTGTCTGGACAGTGAGATGGCGCTGGACGGACTGGACTCCAGCCGCATGCTGGTCATCAGCCCCTGTGAACTGTCTGCCTACACACAGAGATGGGAGCTGCCCTTCTCTTGACCCCTGAACTCTGACCCCTATACAATCCTGTGAACTGTCTGCCTACACACAGAGATGGGAGCTGCCCTTCTCTTGACCCCTGAACTCTGACCCCTCTACAGCCCTGTGAACTGTCTGCCTACACACAGAGATGGGAGCTGCCCTTCTCTTGACCCCTGAACTCTGACCCCTTTGAACTGCAGACACAGACACTGAAACAGCACATTCCCTCAAAGACTGGACAAGATCATCACATGCGTATCATCAAGAAGACTGGATAGGATGTTTCATTCATTATCGTACTACATTACCACTAAAGACAGGATAGGATTTTCAATCATTATCATTCTACATTACCACTAAAGACAGGATAGGATTTTCAATCATTATCATTCTACATTACCACTAAAGACAGGATAGGATTTTAAACCATTATCATACTACATTACCCCCAAAGACAGGACAGGATGTTTCAATCATTATCATACAACGTTACCACTAAAGACAGGGCAGGATGTTTCATTCATTATCATACTACATTACCCCCCAAAGACAGGACAGGATGTTTCAATCATTATCATACTACATTACCCCCAAAGACAGGACAGGATGTTTCATTCATTATCATACTACATAACCACTAAAGACAGGATAGGATTTTCAATCATTATCATACTACATTACCCCCAAAGACAGGATAGGATGTTTCATTCATTATCATACTACATTACCACTAAAGACAGGATAGGATTTTCAATCATTATGATTCTACATTACCCCCAAAGACAGGACAGGATGTTTCATTCATTATCATACTACATTACCACTAAAGACAGGATAGGATTGTTCGTTTATAACAATCCTAGGTTTAGGGGCTTGTCTATCTATGGTACATGTACGGGCCTCAGAGTTGAACAAATATTTAATAATCTAGAGTTTATTCATCATTTCATTATCTAGCAGCCAAATAACACTGAATGCCCAAGCAGGGTTGTAAAATAACAAACCAATTGCTCACCCTTGAATATGTGAAGCTTGAGACTCTTATTATGGATAATAATCTTTGGTAGTTTATGTAGACAGTGTAGCAGAGAACAATTATTTTCATCTGATTAGATGACAACACAAGCTGAGTGGTTACATTTCTTGACCATTAAAAAAAAAATCTTCTGTGAGCCTAAGAGGTTCTCTCCGCTTTGGCAAAACCTACAATACTGCACTCTGGGAGATGTAGTTTATACTTCACTGTTACAAAAGGCTTTTAGAGGGAGGGAAGAAAAAAAGAGGCTGGGACAGGGAGGGAGAGGGGTCATGGGGGGTGAGAAAGGTGGGTGAAGGTGGGGGTAAAGACACAGGAAAAAAAGAGGCTGGGACAGGGAGGGAGAGGGGTCAGGGGGGGGGGGGGGGGGGGGGGGGGAGAGAAAGGTGGGTGAAGGTGGGGGGTAAAGACAGGAAAAAAAGAGAAAAAAAGAGATGGAGAGATGGAAGGAGGGAGGGGTGGAGGAATGGATAGAAGGATAGAGGGATGGAAGGATGGAGGGAGGGATGGAAGGAGGGAGGGAGGGAAGGAGGGATGGAGGTGGGGATAGAGGGAGGGATAGAGGTATGGAAGGAGTAGAATGGGAGTGGGAGGAGAAATGAAGAGAGGAGAGAGACAGGTCAAACTGAGGACAGGACAGAGACAGGTCAAACTGAGGAGAGAGACAGGTCAAACTGAGGACAGGACAGAGACAGGTCAAACTGAGGACAGGACAGAGACAGGTCAAACTTAGGACAGGACAGAGACAGGTCAAACTGAGGAGAGAGACAGGTCAAACTGAGGAGAGGGGTGAAGGGGCTTTGTATTTCTGCTCAGTGTGTAAATCTATTCAAACGTTGTTTTAGGCTGAACCTGTCAGGACAATGCAACCAATGGAAAGGTCCTGAAAGGGCAAACCCTATATGCACAAACAGGTCCACTTGTACTCTGGTGTCCATGATTTTTATTTAGCTTTAAACATGTCTTAAATACAGTTACAACACACACACACACACACACACACACACACACACACACACACACACACACACACACACACATACACACACACACACACAAACTCTACTATTGATGAACTGTTGTTGGGCATTGACAACAGATATTTTTAACTGGAATTAAAATATATTCTGAAACGTTTTCTCATTTTTGTCCTAGACCAGGAGGCTTCGACCCTGTTATCGATCGAACTAAACAAAGTATTTCGTTATCCTCAGTTTAACGTGTAAGAATAAATTAAAAAGTAATGTTAATTAAATGTTTTCATACATACTGATATGGAGTATAGCCTACATTTTTACATGTGGTGTTAGATTATTATTCTTAATAGACCTACGCCAGTAGCGACGTTATGAGGTGGCAGCGCGACCTGTGACCATCCTCTGCAGTTCGATGAGACAGTACCTGCGTTCCCAGTACACAGACACATCGCGATGTTCATCTGAGAAACCGAACAATAATCTGCAAGACCAATGGTGGATACTAGTTCAATTGCACAGAAAAATACAAACATTTTTATTAAAGGAAATTATGTAAGGTTTGTCCATACTGTTTTCAGTTAGAAAATACATCCACCGGCTTTCTGGGAGGATCGTTCGCTGGTAAGTGCAGTAACCTCTCCGTAGGCTCGGAAAGCAGAGACTCGTTTGCGATTTTCTATACTATTGAGAGACGTCTTCAATCATTTGTTTGTATTCCGTTATAAAAATGCTAAAACGACCATTCTTTGGTCATGATGAACATCAGCAATAGTACAGAAAGTATTTGTGACATTAGAAATTCTTGAATGTCCTCTCCGTCCTCATTTGCGCTATGTGGGGCCTCGTTTCGACCCGATCGCTTATTTCAGCAACACAACATCGAATGTAGTTCTTTGTCAGTTGAACTGTAGATCATTAAGTGTGCTCAGAAATAATACTACAAGTTCCAACTACACTTTTAGATGCTTTAAGATGACGTAATATGTTCATTACGTTTAATTTAGGGGACTGTACCTGTGTGCTGACGTTAGTAGTGTTTTGCCCTCGGCATTCAACGATTTTGGAATGAGATGTGATTAGTGGTTTAATTTCATGAATCCACAACAAAATCCGAACAATGTACTTCCAAATGTTGACACGCCGTAAGTTTCTTGGTTCTTCAATCATTAGCTAGCCAATATAAAAATGACAGCTTGTAGCTAATGTTCACTTAGCTTACCTCAAAACCATACCATGAGTTCTTGCTAACATTAGAGGTGCAGCAGGTTGAACCTCAAATTAAAACATTGATATTAACTTTTTTATCAGCTAACCAAGACAAGACTACCATGTAGAAAAAGATAAGTTAAGATAAGAAGAAGATAAGACTAGTTCGTTTTCTATAAAAAAGGGTGCACTTTGTTTCACTTCTCAATTTAGTTTTATTGGAGAATGTGGGAGATGAAGAGTCTTTTTGTTTGGATTGATTCAAATATTTTGTTCTCACATTTTTTTGTCATGTTTTTCAACTTGTTCATACACTGTTATTAACCGCCTGACTGTCTGTATAAATAAATAAATACACAAATAAATAAGTTCTTACTGTTGCTGTAAGCTGTCGCAGAAAATGACTTATGTTCCGGTTGTTACCTATGTCTCTGCAGCCAATCAATGTTCCTGCGACAGCTGACCAGTCTGGCATTCGCCCCCAGGTGGCAACCAGCTGTTTTGGCGGGCCTAGGCGGTGCCAATCTGCCCGCCGCTCCGAGATCCTGGCCTCTCCCACCCCCACCCCCGCTGCGACGCTACCCACACTCCCACCCCCAGCTTGCTGCCCCCGCACGCCCCCAACGGAGCGGCCTACTCCCACCCCCGCCACGCTTACCGTTTAGCGGACTCAGGTCTCGGTCGGTCCACACGTCAAGCGGTCGCATGGATCGTTCAGACCGAGAGCCTCCTCACAAGAAAGGGAGGAGGGAAGAGGAGGGCAGGGTGAGGAAGGAGAGGATGGAGAGTGGGGAGAGGAAGAGGGGAGGAGAGGAAGGTGGGGGGGGGGGGGAAGAGGGAAGGAGGGAAGGGCGCAGACAGTAAGTGGAGTCGGAAAGACAAGAGAGGAGGAGAGGGTCGAGGGACGAGTGCAGATGTGAGAACGATAGAAAAAGAGAAGACGAGAGCAGAGGAGAGAAGAGGTGGAGGGAAATGGAGGGGTGGAGAGGAGAAGAGGAGTGGAGAGGACAAGAATGGAGGGAAATGGAGGGGTGGAGAGGAGAAAGGGAGGAGTGAAGAGGAGAGCATGAGCTGGTCTAAGTGGAGGAGTGAGAAATGGAGACAGGGTAAAGAGGAGCGCAGGGTAGGAGGAGGAGGAGGAGGACCAGGGCCAGGACCAGGGGAGAGCACCAAGCCTCTTCCCAGGAAAGAGATCCCTCGTGGGGGCAGCAGCACCACCAACACTGGGTCCAGCACCATCACCACCACCACAGGGTCCAGCTCCACCACCACCAGGCCCACCACCATCACCACCGGGCCCAGCACCATCACCACCGGGCCCAGCACCATCACCACCGGGCCCAGCACCATCACCACCGGGCCCAGCCACTGGGGTCAGAACGGAGCCGTGGAGCCATCTCCAGCCGACCAGCGCCTCCAGCGCCTCCAGCATCAAAGGAACCAATGTAGGGGTATCCTACAAGAGCTGTTATCATGCTAGAAATAGCAGCACGTTGTCTTTCAACATGCTAACTGTCTTATCTGACTGTGAATCTCCAGGTCTGTACAGATACTGGGACTCCTCTCCGTGCAGTACCGCCCTCGCGCCACCGGGTGGTGTGTCCGACCACAGATTTGATTTCTCCGTGCTGAGCTATAATATCCTGTCCCAAGACCTGCTGCAGGACAACCACTACCTCTATCATCACTGCGACCCGAGAGCGCTTTCCTGGGACCACCGCCTGTACGGTCTCCTGAGAGAGATCAGCCACCATGACGCTGACGTGAGTATAGCTCTATTATAATATAATATAATCAAAACATTATTATTATAAGTGTAATAATATAATCAAAACATTGTTATTATAAGTATAATAATATAAGAAAACCATCGTTATTCTAAATATAATAATATAAGAAAACCATTATTATAAATATAATATAAGAAAACCGTTGTAATATAAAAATATGTATGTATGTATGTAAAATATAATAGAACATTGTTATTATAAGTATAATATAATAAAACACTGTTATTAGAAGTATAATAATATAATAAAACTATATTTATTATAAATACAAGAATATGCCGTCCAATGTGCCTGCTGAGAGAGTTCACCATAATCTTCAGGGAGACTTTCACCATAGCGTCTCCTTCATATTGTCCATAAGCTCTGAGCCATCAGCCATTTTCTAAGTATCTGAGTATTGTTTGATTAACTAGCTGTGAAAATAAAAGTCTAGAACAGCACTCCAATTATTTGATATAATTTAGGGTGGCTAAATAAAATGTAATAATTGGAGTGCTGTTCTAGTTTTTCGTTTTCTCTTTACACATCTAGGATTCTGTACCCATTCTGTATTTATTTATTTAACTTTAATGGCGAGTTGAGTGTGCTTTGCCTTATTATCCTTAATAGCTAGCTGGGATCATACTGTTTCTGTTGTGTTGTAAGGTGTTGCCCAAAGCCCTAAAGATGATCTTATTAGATTATTGTTTACAGCAGTATGTGTCTGTGAAAAGAGACTGATGTTAATAATAATAATACAACAATAATAAAAAGAGTAGTTACACTTATAGTAATAACAATTGTGTGTGTGCGTGTGTGCGTGTGTGCGTGCGTGCGTGTTTGTGTGTAGGTGCTGTGTCTCCAGGAGGTCCAGGAGGATCACTATTACGGCCAGATCAAGCCTGCTCTGGAATCTCTAGGTACTGAACTGACTGGTACTGGACTGACTGGTACTGGACTGACTGGTACTGGACTGACCGGTACTGGACTGACTGGTATTGAACTGACTGGTTTTGAACTGACTGGACTGACTGGTTTTTAACTGACTGGTACTGAACTGGCTGGTACTGGACTGACTGGTTTGTAACTGACTGGTTTTGAACTGACTGCAGGGTTTTTCCTGGCTCAAAATAAGGCGGAGGTGGTACCATCCTGGTCACGTGCACGCGTGTGCACGTGTATCATACCTTTAACTGGCTCAAGCAAACACTTGTTATCAACGTATTTTTGGAGGTTAATGATTGCACTGAGAAAAATGTGGCAGTAGTAGACCAAATTTGGTGGCTTCTGGCACATTCTAATGCAAATATAGTTAATATACGTATACTCTGATCTTAATTAGTGTATATTATAATGTATTTGCCTACCCGATTGTAAACATGTAGTGAATTATTGTAAAGGAAAGTTGGCTTCTAGTACGCAGCCCACACAGTCTGTAAATAGCTATTTATATTTTAAACTCAGCTCCCCTTATAATAGGAAGGTCGAACCTGTTTCAATTTTTTTTAAATCAAGTGATTAAACAGTGAAATGTCCCGATTCTTTTGTTACATGGTAAACTTTGAACATCTAAGTTATGATTGCTAAAGTTCAAGGATAAGGTTTCTCTATCATCACACTCGCATTGTTTCAAAGCCAGTGGTCATACATGTAGGCTACACACACACTGAATCGCAACCTGTACTGGACAAAAGTCAAAACATATTTTTATAAAGTAGCCAGCTTGAGCAGTCGGTGCTTATAGAAAGCTCTATTGCTTTATTATGATATGGGCATTGGACGTTTATTGTGCACGAAACAGTAGCCTATTTATCTCAGCTTTTCTGGCACGCTATTTCGTGTGGAATGCTTGTGTGTTTGAGGACCCCGGGATCAAACACAACCCGACTAGTCCCTTTAGCCTACATTAACACGTAGGCCTACACTTCCTAGCGGACGTGCCATCATAATCTGCAGCTTGAGCGTTCTGTGATCAGTTTTTTTTCTCCAAATAACCAGTCAAAAGAGCAGGCTCAAGAACTAAAGAGGGCATTTTATTTCACCCTAAGCTCTACCACATCGGCAAGGGAGAAATGTTGCAATTGCAGTAACAAATGACAGAAATTCAACTGTAACGCTTGTAAGAAAATAGTGTTTTCTATTATGACACTCTTCAGAGTGTTTTCTATTATGACTCTTCAGAGTGTTTTCTGTTGTGACACTCTTCAGAGTTTTTTCTGTTATGACACTCTTCAGAGTGTTTTCTGTTGTGACACTCTTCAGAGTTTTTTCTGTTATGACTCTTCAGAGTGTTTTCTGTTGTGACACTCTTCAGAATGTTTTCTGTTATGACACTCTTCAGAGTGTTTTCTGTTGTGACACTCTTCAGAGTTTTTTCTGTTATGACTCTTCAGAGTGTTTTCTGTTATGACACTCTTCAGAGTTTTTTCTGTTATGACTCTTCAGAGTGTTTTCTGTTGTGACACTCTTCAGAATGTTTTCTGTTATGACTCTTCAGAGTTTTATCGAGAGCTGGAGGCGGGCGCCTCGTAATTCTCTATTCAGGAATAACCCTGAGACTGGTACTGGACTGACTGGTACTGGACTGACTGGTACTGGACTGACTGGTACTGGACTGATGGGTACTGGACTGACTGGTACTGGTCTGACTGGTACTGGACTGACTGTTTTTTAACTGACTGATACTGAACTGTTAGTTTCCATGGGAACTCGCCTTAGTCCTGTAGTATAATCAACAGCTTCGGACCACACCAGCCATTTCATTTACATTATTAAAGTGTATTGTTTCTATTAAAGGTGTGTGTGTGTGTGTGTGTGTGTGTGTGTCCAGGCTACCACTGCGAGTACAAGCGGAGGACGGGTAATAAGCCGGACGGGTGTGCGGTGGTCTTTAAGAAGCAGCGGTTCTCTCTGGTCTCCAGTCATCCAATAGAATACCTGCGTCACCACGTCCCCTTCCTGGACAGAGACAACGTGGCATTGGTCCTCCTTCTCCGTCCCAACCACGCAACCAGCCAATCAGATCCCTCCACATACCTCTGCGTAGCCAATACCCATCTCCTGTACAACCCTCGCCGCGGCGACATCAAGCTGGCTCAGCTGGCTATGCTATTGGCCGAGGTGAAGCGCTTGTCCTGTCGCTCCGACGGCTCGGCCTATCCGGTGGTGATGTGTGGTGACTTTAACTCCACCCCCTGGTCTCCCCTCTACAGCTTCCTGACTCAGGGCAGTCTGAAGTATGACAGTCTGACCATAGGCATGGTGAGACACACACATACACACTCACACACAACTCAGTACCTTCATAATTCTGCTACCTGTGTCCTAACATGCGCGTGTGTGTGTGTGTGTGTGTGTGTGTGTGTGCGTGCGTGCGTGCGTGCGTGTGCGTGTGCGTGCGTGTAGGTGTCTGGGCAGGGGGACAGTGGAAGAGGTGGGCGTGTCCTGAGTGTTCCCATTTGGCCTGAGAGTCTTGGGATCAACCAGCAGTGCCAGTACCAGCCCCGCCCTAAGGTGACCTTTTGACCTTTAAGCCTCTATGGCCTTAACTCTAAACCAACCAGCAGTGCCAGTACCAGCCCCGCCCTACAGGTGACCTTTGACCTTTAAGCCTCTGTGGCCCTTAACTCTAAACAACCAGCAGTGCCAGTACCAGCCCCGCCCTACAGGTAACCTTTGACCTTTAAGCCTCTATGGCCTTAACCCTAAACCAACCAGCAGTGTCAGTACCAGCCCCGCCCTACAGTGACCTTGACCTTAAGCCTCTATGGCCTTAACTCTAAACCAACCAGCAGTGTCAGCTACCAGCCCCGCCCTACAGGTAACCTTTGACCTTTAAGCCTCTATGGCCTTAACCCTAACACAACCAGCAGTGTCAGTACCAGCCCCGCCCTTACAGGTGACCTTTGACCTTTAAGCCTCTATGGCCTAACTCTAAACCAACCAGCAGTGTCAGTACCAGCCCCCGCCTACAGGTGACCTCTTGACCTTTAAGCCTCTATGGCCTTAACCCTAAACCAACCAGCAGTGTCAGTACCAGCCCCACCCTACAGGTGACCTTTGACC
>CM030179.1:1532500-1544588 GCA_017639675.1 Aplochiton taeniatus | reverse complement strand
TACAGGTGACCTTTGACCTTTAAGCCTCTATGGCCTTAACCCTAAACCAACCAGCAGTGTCAGTACCAGTCCTGCCCTACAGGTGACCTTTGACCTTTAAGCCTCTATGGCCTTAACCCTAAACCAACCAGCAGTGTCAGTACCAGCCCCGCCTTACAGGTGACCTTTGACCTTTAAGCCTCTATGGCCTTAACTCTAAACCAACCAGCAGTGTCAGTACCAGTCCTGCCCTACAGGTGATCTTTGACCTTTAAGCCTCTATGGCCTTAACCCTAAACCAACCAGCAGTGTCAGTACCAGCCCCACCCTACAGGTGACCTTTGACATTAACCCTAAACCAACCAGCAGTGTCAGTACCAGCCCCGCCCTACAGGTGACCTTTGACATTAACCCTAAACCAACCAGTACCAGTATGAAAAGAAAACCTATAGGACGCAACTCAACCATTGTCTCAACTAAAAGACTACCACCACAACCTAAAGCGCTGTCTGTGTCTGTGTCTGTGTCTGTGTCTGTGTCTGTGTCTGTGTCTGTGTCTGTGTCTGTGTTTTAACAGTAGAGCGCGCCATCTCCTGTCTAACAGTGGAGGAATCTCCAGACACAGACCCCCCTAAACAGGAGGACCCTGCAATCAACAGGTACCACCTTCATCACCATCGCTACCATTATCACCACTACCATTAGCACCATCACTACCATTATCACCATTACTACCATTATTATCATTACCATTATCATCACTACCATTATCATCACTACCATTATCATCACTACCATTATCATCACTACCATTATCACCATTACTACCATTATTATCATTACCATTATCATCACTACCATTATCACCACTACCATTATCATCACTACCATTATCATCACTACCATTATCATCACTACCATTATCACCACTACCATTATCATCACTACCATTATCATCACTACCATTATCATCACTATTATTATCACCATCACTACCATTATCATCACTATTATTATCACCACTACCATTATCATCACTACCATTATCACCACTATTATTATCACACTACCATTATCACCACTATTATTATCACCATCACTACCATTATCATCGCTACCATTATCACAATTATTATCACCATCACTACCATTATCACCACTACCATTATCACCACTACCATTATCACCACTACCATCACTATCACTACCATCACTATCACTACCATTACTACCACTACCATTATCACCACTACCATCACCATCACTATGATTATCATCACTACCATCATCATCACCATCATTTCAAAGTTAGCTGACACTGCTGTTCCCTAGTAGGAAAGGATAGTTAACACGTGTGTGTGTGTGTGTTTGTCAGCAGCATACAGCACAGCCTGAGGCTCCAGTCAGTCTACGGACACGTCCTGAAGCATGGTGGGAAACCTGAGGTCACCACCTGTCACTCACGCTCAGCCATCACCGTGGACTACATCCTGTTCACAGCAGGTACACACACACACACGCACACACACACACAGATACACTCCCATATACAGACGCACGCACACACACACACACACGCTTATACTCACACTCCCATACACAGACAGACACTCACACACACACACACACACACACATCCACACTCACATATACACGGACTCACACACTCATAGGCGCATACTCTCAGACACAAACATCCACACTCGCATATACACAGACACACACACTCTCACAGACACACACTCGCATATACACAGACACCCATACTCACATACACACTCAAACACACAGTCGGGGTGTTGTAAGACATGGCAGGTGTTTGATATGTTGACCTCTGTTGCTGCAGTGTGTTCTGCTGCACTGCAGTGAGGACTGTACCTCAGAGCTCACTACCCCCACCACCACCCCCTGTGGTATAATAAACACCCTCTAAGTCTGAGAGGAGAGGACTGGGACCAGACAGAACCTTATGCAACACAACATGATATAACACAACATGATATCATACAATATAACACAACATGATATAATACAATATAACACAACATGATATAACACAACATGATATAATACAACATGATATAATACAACATGATATAATACAATGTAACACAACATGATATAATACAATATAACACAACATGATATAATACAATATAACACAACATGATATAACACAACATGATATCATACAATATAACACAACATGATATAATACAATATAACACAACATGATATAATACAATATAACACAACATGATATAACACAACATGATATCATGCAATATAACACAACATGATATAATACAATATAACACAACATGATATAATACAATATAACACAACATGATATAACACAACATGATATAATACAATATAACACAACATGATATAATACAATATAACACAACATGATATAACACAACATGATATAATACAATATAACACAACATGATATAACACAACATGATATAATACAACATGATATAATACAATAACACACAACATGATATAATACAATATAACACAACATGATATAATACAATATAACAACATGATATAACACAACATGATATCATACAATATAACACAACATGATATAATACAATATAACACAACATGATATCATACAATATAACACAACATGATATCATACAATATAACACAACATGATATCATACAATATAACACAACATGATATCATACAATATAACACAACATGATATAATACAATATAACACAACATGATATAATACAATATAACACAACATGATATAATACAATATAACACAACATGATATAACACAACATGATATAATACAATATAACACAACATGATATAACACAACATGATATAATACAACATGATATAATACAATATAACACAACATGATATAATACAATATAACACAACATGATATAATACAATATAACATAACATGATATAACACAACATGATATCATACAATATAACACAACATGATATAATACAATATAACACAACATGATATCATACAATATAACACAACATGATATCATACAATATAACACAACATGATATCATACAATATAACACAACATGATATAATACAATATAACACAACATGATATAATACAATATAACACAACATGATATAATACAATATAACACAACATGATATCATACAATATAACACAACAGGATATAATACAATATAACACAACATGATATAACACAACATGATATAATACAATATAACACAACATGATATAATACAATATAACACAACATGATATAATACAATATAACACAACATGATATAACACAACATGATATAATTCAATATAACACAACATGATATAATACAACATGATATAATACAATATAACACAACATGATATAACACAACATGATATAATACAATATAACACAACATGATATAACACAATATAACACAACATGATATAACACAACATGATATAATACAATATAACACAACACGATATAATACAATATAACACAACATGATATAACACAACATGATATAATACAATATAACACAACAGGATATAATGCAATATAACACAACATGATATAACACAACATGATATAATACAATATAACACAACATGATATAATACAACATGATATAATACAATATAACACAACATGATATAATACAATATAACACAACATGATATAATACAATATAACACAACATGATATAACACAACATGATATAATACAATATAACACAACATGATATAATACAATATAACACAACATGATTTAACACAATATATAACACAATATGATTTTATACAACTTAACAAAATATTATTTAATACATAACAATCAATATCTTTCCTCATCAACTCAATTCCTGCCATAGATGCTTGTCTTGTTGCTCTTTCACACAAACGCACACAATCAATACTGACTTAAAATATGACGTATTTGCCAGGGTATATATGACAATACTGACATAAAATATGGTTTTTCAATATTCCTGCCTGACCTGGTAATATGATGTCATCATTCCAGCTTCTGCTCAGAAGAGTGACACAACAACAGATGACCGGCCACCATCACTTCCTGGTGGGCGGGGCCTGCAGCTCCTTGGCAGGCTATCATTGGTCGGTCTCGCCGAGTTGGAGGAAGTAAACCTACTGCCCAATCAGAATCACTCGTCTGACCACCTGCCACTGCTCGCAAGCTTTCGCCTCTACTGTTGATTCTCACACAACTTCCTGTTTGCCGTTGGACCTGATTCAACTTCCTGTTTGCCGTTGGACTTGACTCAACTTCCTGTTTGCCGTTGGACTTGACTCCACTTCCTGTAAGCCATTGGACCTGACTCAACTTCCTCTTTGCTTTTGGACTTGACTCTACAGATCATTTTTGGTTTAGGAATGTGGTCAGCAGCTGACTGGACTGGATTTGAAATGTTTACATATGAAAACATTTTTGGATTAGCTTTTACATTTGAATTATTGTTTTTAATTTACTTTGGGACAAACTCGTCTTACTGTGTTAGCCTTTCTTATGTTGGATGATTGAAGATTCCCGCCTTCACTCTGTGATTGACTGCTTGTCAGCTATCAAAACATCTAAATCTTTTAGCTCCAGCGCATCAGCTGAGGGCCTATTAATTATTTCTATCTGTAGTTTATTTCTAAAAAAAAATAAACAGTCCATGGTATACACCTGAGGCCTATCCCACCAAGCAGGATTTGGGGTTAGTGAGGTAACTTCAGGTTTAACCCTGGGTTATCTGTACCATGAAGCAGGATTTGGGGTTAGTGAGGTAACTTCAGGTTTAACCCTGGGTTATCTGTACCACGAAGCAGGATTTGGGGTTAGTGAGGTAACTTCAGGTTTAACCCTGGGTTATCTGTACCATGAAGCAGAATTTGGGGTTAGTGCGGTAACTTAAGGTTTAACCCTGGGTTATCTGTACCATGAAGCAGGATTTGGGGTTAGTGAGGTAACTTAAGGTTTAACCCTGGGTTATCTGTACCATGAAGCAGGATTTAGGGTTAGTGAGGTAACTTCAGGTTTAACCCTGGGTTATCTGTACCATAAAGCAGGATTTGGGGTTAGTGAGGTAACTTCAGGTTTAACCCTGGGTTATCTGTAACATGAAGCAGGATTTGGGGTTAGTGAGGTAACTTCAGGTTTAACCCTGGGTTATCTGCACCACGGCGACGAGTCACTTTTTACCGGGGTAGATCGCCATGGTAGCTGCACGGCTAACCTGCTCCGTAACAGCTTATGTTAAAGATAAAAATGTTTAATCATGCATATATTCAGATTTGTTCGATGCTACAGTTTGCTCATCTTGTGTAAAATATGCGGCACTTCTTGACGTGTCCATGTTTACGATTGGTCATACGGTGAAAACTCCGCCCCTTTCATGTGAGCTCACAGCTAGATTGGGTGAACCTGGTTTGACTTACCGAGTGGACACCCATCATCATGGTGCTACTTATACATCGTAGCAGTTGTTAGGTTTAGTGAAGCTAGATAACGAAGACAGATCCTGGATCTGTTGAACCTGCTTCATGGTGTAGACCTCAGGCCTCTTTAACTACTTTCTTATGCAGGTCAGATTATTGTGATGTAAATTGTAAGGGGGGGGGGGGGGGGGGGCAAACATTTCTCAGTGATTATCAGAAAATAGCACTTTATACATTTTATAAAAGTGCATTTATTAACAATGCCACTGCAATATAAAATCAGAAATCAAAATGAATTGGATCAAAGTTTTTCTCAAGACATGTACAGAACAATACCCTTTAATAATCCTTAGAGAGAGGTGGTTTCTTCAGGACATGTTAACCTGTTCTTTAACGTGTGGGAGGCCAGCTAAAAAACGACTTTTTTAAACGTGTACCACACACCTCCTGAGGCCACACACATGAGCAGGTTCACATACACACACGCTGCTGGCTTGGCAGGGTTTGGCGCACACATGTTGGCGTGACAAAGGCGTGAGCGTCAGGAGGAGTGCATGGCCAAGTTATTGTCTTTTTGTATGTATGTTGAAATTCAATTAAAGGGCCGGAAGCACAGAGCTGATTGGCTGTTGGGCTACCAGGTGACGAGCTCTGGTACACAGCCAAAAGGCTTTCTAGAGTGGTGTGTGAATACACACACGCATACGCACGCACGCACACACATATATGCACGTGCACACACACATATATGCACGTGCACACACACACACACATTTGTTGCCTTCATCAGGAAAAATCAAAGAGCCCTAGAATTCAGTCAGCCATGAAGGGAAATGCTTACAGCTTAGACTCTCTGTCTCTCTCACACACACACACACAACACACAGAGTGGTGAAACAAGAAACGGAATCAGGTTCATTTTCCACCTGGCTGAGGCTACTGTTCATCCGAACAATGTTCGTTCATGCTGAATCATGTTTCACATTCGTCCCAACATGGCCAGGGTAGGTCCTGCCGTGTCATGGTTAACATGTGACTTGTCCCAACATGGCCAGGGTAGGTCCTGCCGTGTCATGGTTAACATGTGACCCGTCCCAACATGGCCAGGGTAGGTCCTGCCGTGTCATGGTTAACATGTGACCTGTCCCAACATGGCCAGGGTAGGTCCTGCCGTGTCATGGTTAACATGTGACCTGTCCCAACATGGCCAGGGTAGGTCCTGCCGTGTCATATTTCGAGTTCGGCATGTCCCAACATGGCCAGGGTAAACCATGCCGAGTCATGTTTCCTTCAGCGTGGCGATAGATCTTGCTGAGTCATGTTTCTCTTAGTATTCTGTGCGTCTCTAAAGTTCTGCAGCAGAACTCCAGAACCCTCCTTTGATGTACGCTGTTGCCAGGTCACTTTATAAGACAGCCATATCCTC
The DNA here is from genome assembly GCA_017639675.1 of Aplochiton taeniatus. Classification (NCBI taxonomy): domain Eukaryota; kingdom Metazoa; phylum Chordata; class Actinopteri; order Galaxiiformes; family Galaxiidae; genus Aplochiton; species Aplochiton taeniatus. The sequence continues at coordinate 1,537,744 of CM030179.1, read as the reverse complement.
ATCCATTTCAAAGAATCTTGATGCTGAAATTATACTCATATCTAATAATATCATAGACCAATGGGTTCACTATGTAGCTGAGTCTGTATGAATGTAGACTGGTGTGAAGAGTCCTGCAGAAATGAAGAGCTCTGCTATGGGACCACATTACCATGTTAACCGTCACACAGACACACACACACAACACACACAAATACAGCTTCACGCATACAAACTAACAGACATAATGACATTTATTAACACATCTACACTCACTGTTATAATAAGCTGTACACACACACTGTGGACTGAAGTGGCACCCAGCATCATCATCATAATTCTCTCACACACACACACACACACACACACACAGAGCAGGTTATGAGTTCTCCTCCTCCACTGAACTCCTGCAGAGGCGAGAAATAAGGGATTTATTTGATAAAGCTGCCTGTGTCCATGTGCATGTCTCATACTCACACACACACACACACACACATTAACGAGCTTAGGTACCGGCTTCATAAGCTGCTGCTGCCACACAGCAGTGTGTGTGTGTGGTGTGTGTGTGTGTGTGTGTGTGCGAACAGATTATCACTCTAGAGTGGCGTGCAGGTACTATGGTAAAGTGCTCTCACATCCTCTGTTGCTGAGATTGTCTATGCAGCAAAAAGGATCACAAAGCACTGATAGCTATTCAAGCCACGTCAATAGAAGGAATGTATGCACCAGTGTTTAAGCTCTCTAACTTCACACACACACACACACTTTCCATACTCTTAACTGTTCTCCACCTTCACACACACAACACACACGCACACACACTTTCATTGACTCATAGTTGTTCTCCACAAGCACAACACACACACTTTCCATAGACTCTTAGCTGTCACAAACACACACACTTCCATAGACTCTTAGCTGTTCACAAACTCACACTTTCCATAGACTCTTAGCTGTTCACAAACACACACTTTCCATAGACTCTTAGCTGTTCTCCACAAACAAACACACACTTTCCATAGATTCTTAGCTGTTAAAAAACACACAAACTTTCCAGACTCTTAGCTGTTCACAAACACACACACTTTCCATAGATTCTTAGCTGTTCAAAAACACACAAACTTTCCAGACTCTTAGCTGTTCACAAACTCACACTTTCCATAGACTCTTAGCTGTTCACAAACACACACTTTCCATAGACTCTTAGCTGTTCACAAACACACACACACTTTCCATAGACTCTTAGCTGTTCACAAACACACACACACTTTCCATAGACTCTTAGCTGTTCACAAACACACACACACTTTCCATAGACTCTTAGCTGTTCACAAACACACACACACTTTCCATAGACTCTTAGCTGTTCACAAACACACACACACTTTCCATAGACTCTTAGCTGTTCACAAACACACACACACTTTCCATAGACTCTTAGCTGTTCACAACACACACACACTTTCCATAGACTCTTAGCTGTTCAAAAACACACAAACTTTCCAGACTCTTAGCTGTTCAAAAAACACACAAACTTTCCAGACTCTTAGCTGTTCACAAACTCACGCTTTCCATAGACTCTTAGCTGTTCACAAACACACACACTTTCTATAGACTCTTAGCTGTTGTCCACAAACACACACTTTACATAGACTCTTAGCTGTTCTCACAAACACACACTTTACATAGACTCTTAGCTGTTAAAAAACACACAAACTTTCCAGACTCTTAGCTGTTCACAAACACACACACTTTCCATAGATTCTTAGCTGTTCAAAAACACACAAACTTTCCAGACTCTTAGCTGTTCACAAACTCACACTTTCCATAGACTCTTAGCTGTTCTCCACAAACACACAGACTTTCCATAGACTCTTAGCTGTTCTCCACAAACACACAGGACTTTCCATAGACTCTTAGCTGTCTCCACAAACACACAGACTTTCCATAGACTCTTAGCTGTTCTCCACAAACACACACTTTCCATAGACTCTTAGCTGTTCTCCACAAACACACACTTTCCATAGACTCTAGCTGTTCTCCACAAACACACAGACTTTACATAGACTATTAGCTGTTCTCCACAAACACAGACTTTACATAGACTCTTAGCTGTTCTCCACACACAGACTTTACATAGACTCTTAGCTGTTCTCCACAAACACACTTTACATAGACTCTTAGCTGTTCTCCACAAAACACACAGACTTTCCATAGACTCTTAGCTGTTCTCCACAAACACACTTTCCATAGACTCTTAGCTGTTCTCCACAAACACCACTTTCCATAGACTCTTAGCTGTTCTCCACAAACACACAGACTTTCCATAGACTCTTAGCTGTTCTCCACAAACACACAGACTTTCCATAGACTCTTAGCTGTTCTCCACAAACACACACTTTCCATAGATTCTTAGCTGTTCTCCACAAACACACACTTTCCATAGATTCTTAGCTGTTCTCCACAAACACACACTTTCCATAGATTCTTAGCTGTTCTCCACAAACACACACTTTCCATAGATCTTAGCTGTTCTCCACAAACACACACTTTCCATAGATTCTTAGCTGTTCTCCACAAACACACAGACTTTCCATAGACTCTTAGCTGTTCTCCACAAACACACTTTCCATAGACTCTTAGCTGTCTCCACAAACACACTTCCATAGACTCTTAGCTGTTCTCCACAAACACACTTTCCATAGATTCTTAGCTGTTCTCCACAAACACACACTTTCCATAGATTCTTAGCTGTTCTCCACAAACACACAAACTTTACATAGACTCTTAGCTGTTCTCCACAAACACACAGACTTTACATAGACTCTTAGCTGTTCTCCACAAACACACAGACTTTACATAGACTCTTAGCTGTTCTCCACAAACACAGACTTTACATAGACTCTTAGCTGTTCTCCACAAACACAAACTTTACATAGACTCTTATGTTCTCCACAAACACACAGACTTTACATAGACTCTTAGCTGTTCTCCACACACAGACTTTACATAGACTCTTAGCTGTTCTCCACAAACACAGACTTTACATAGACTCTTAGCTGTTCTCCACAAACACACAAACTTTACATAGACTCTTAGCTGTTCTCCACAAACACACAGACTTTCCATAGCCTTTGCTGACATGTCAAGTTTGGTTAACTTACCATTACTTCACTGACAAAATGAAACAACCATAAGCCCGTCATGAAAAACATAAATCATTTATTTTTATTAAAACCAACACATGCTACAGTTGATAAAAACAGCAGATATATATTTTATTTAACAGTAGGGGGGGGGGGGGCGCAGGGGTCTTACTGTAGATAGAAGAACTCAACCATCCTGGTCCCCTACGGTTCCATGTCATAGCAGACAAAAAATCACTCTGAAAACATGGAGCGGATTCTCAAGGCGCAGCACCTGGAACCTGGATCCTCTCAATGCAATAGTGGTTGACGTACGTATACGGTTAATAGATAGCTCGGTTTGGGGGGGTTAACTTCCCATAAAGTTGATTCCCTATTGATCGTGGCTTCTGACACAACACTTTGTAACGGCAAGAATTCCACCCAGGTCGTTTAAATACATGGAACATTCACTTTGTTTGTTTGTAAGTGAGACTGAATTTTAAGGACGTGACCCCCCCCCCCCCTGGGTACACAGGCTCAGTTCTGTTGCATTTCTGGTTCTTCTTATGAAAAACTCTGCACCTTTAAAGCCATTTACCATTATACCATTTGTTCAATACAATGGAGAAGGCTAGATATTTCGTCAAGGAGAATATTACTGTTCCAATACTGCATGATAACGGCCGTGGTGCCTGTCCTGTTGCAGTCTACAACACGTAGCAGTGGAAGGCCATTCAAAACAGGACAGGCTTGAACAAAGGAGGTGCTTTTTTCACATCGCACCTCGTCCAATTCTTACATCAACAATCAATCGATTAATCATTCAATAAAATGAAACACAACAATCGATATATATATATATAAAAAAAAAAACTGGATTGAAATACATGTCAAAGCCACTCCGTAGAAACGGAAAAGATTTATTTTAAATGGTTTTAAAAAAAGGTTCCCTGGATGGAACTAGTTCACTCCAACTGTCAAAGTGTTACACATAAACATCAGCTACACAGAAAAGTGTTTTCTAAAGATATGGGATGTTAGGGCGGATGCCTTGGTTTCGCTGGCGTTGTATCCTTACTTCAGAACTGATGAGAGTAGGTTTGGGTGGACTAACCCCCCCCCCCCCCCCCCCCTCCCCCCCCCCCCCCCCCCCCCCCCCCCCCCCCCCCCCCCCCCCCCCCCCCCCCCCCCCCCCCCCCCCCCCCCCCCCCCCCCCCCCCCCCCCCCCCCCCCCCCCCCCCCACACACACACACACACACACACACACACACACACTGCTAAATAGCACCTGCTTCTCTCCGTTTGTCCACCAGAGGGAACCTGTTAAAATACCAGGACATTATTTTTAGCTCAAAGGCTAGCCATTCTAGTGAAAATCAAAGGTGGTTGAATTTTATTCCAACGTCCCAATCCGATCCATCGCTCCAGACAGCTTAATAAGATGAGGTGAGATTTATAAAATAACTGGTAAACTGAAGCTGGGCTGTAATAGACCTGGCCGTGACCTTTGAACCCTCTTTGACCTCCCTTCTGAAGGTCAGGCTCCATTGTGCTGTTCTACCACTCTCTAACAAAGACCAAAGCCTTAGCTGCTGTATACTACATATGCTATAGATAGAAAAACACACTTGTAGAAGAACAGTTATAGATGCCACATGTTGAACAGTTATGGATATCACATGTATAACAATTATGGATAACATATCGTGTTGCCAGGTGAAAAAGGGCTCCGGTATAGATATCACATTTTGATAACATTCATAACATATGGATAACATATTGTATAGCCTGGTGAAAAGGGCCCCATCCAAACCCTCACTGCAAAGACGCTTTCAAACTCAATTGTCCAGACTCGAGAAGTTAAAGTTCAAAAAGACACCAGATTCTGTGTGTGAAAACTCCTAGTGGTGTCATCTGAAGTTACACACCTAATGAAAACACTGTAAAACTGCAATATTTTGACTCCATTGCTGCTGTTCTCCAGACTGGAGTTGTGCTGCTCAAAGGAAGACGCTGGATTGGTTGAGCCTGGATAGGCTGGGATGTGATTGGCTGAGCCTGGATCTGCTAGGCCTGGATAAGCCGAGCCATGATTGGCTGAGCCCGGATCTGCTAGGCCTGGATAGGCTGAGCTGT
>CM030179.1:1490000-1515000 GCA_017639675.1 Aplochiton taeniatus | reverse complement strand
CCCTTACTTTCACTCCCCCCTTACCAGCTGTGTCAAACAGACAGACAGTTATCGTTTGCCTAGCCCAGGAGGGATCATGAGAGACAAAGACAAAGACAGAGAGAGAGAGAGAGAGAGAGAGAGAGAGAGAGAGAGAGAGAGAGAGAGAGACATTGAACTGAAGGAGAAAGTTCTAGAAGTGCGAGAGAGAAGGATTTACACAGGATTCCGTTATTTATCAGTCTTGTTTGTGTTTGTGGGTCTTCAAAAATAATGAGACTGTCAACATGATCTCTTGTGGTTTTCAAGTGATGACCATACACCGCAGGCATGTCACACGTGGTGTGTGTGTGTGTGTGCGTCAGTGCTATTTCTGACAGCAACAGAGCCTAACCTCTGAACCAGAGCCTAAAGAAGAGGATCCAACACGGTATCTATGGAGGTCTACCACTGATCCGTTCAAGCACCACCGCCAAGGCAAAATACCGCTACACAAACCCCCCTTTCAGATCCGATCCTTAGTGCTTTAACAACGAAATATTTATTTTAGATTCATCCACTTGGCACCCGAGAGCTTGACTTTTAAACATGGTCACAGTCTAAAAAGCGTCGAATTAGAGACACTCAGTCCTGATTCGAGTTCCCACACAGAGTCACAAGATGGCAGGGGCGTCAGACCACATCTTGCTTTTTTGATTTAAACCTTTATATAAACAGACAGGTCGCTTCAAGAAGAGCCCGTTCTCATTTTCACACTAGCTTCCCTATCTGAGAAGGAGGGCAGGGATTAGCCCAGGTCTCACTTGAAAAATACCTTTTTAATCTCAACGTGTTTTTTCCAGGATAAATAAAAGTTTAATAAGACATTTAGAAAGGGAAGGTTTCTGACTTCCTGTTGGCGACTTCCACTGGTTCAAACTGGCATGGCCTCCCTGCTAACAGCGTTAGCGACTAGCCCGGTTTAAGTCGGGTCATAATAACAGCAGGCTACTATCCAACTGGTGCCCAGAGATTAGTGGCTGGGAGGCAGATTACAGGGCAGAGATTAGTCTACTGCGATACCGTGACATCCAGTTACGGCCACTGCCCACTCCAAAGTGTGGTCTGGGGTTAGCCTAGTCTAATTTAGTAGCCTATTTAGCATAGCCTTGTCAGGTCCAGCCGTGCCTCATCTGAGGTAGGCTAGCTAGCTCAGCCTGGTGTGGTCTTCGCCTAGCCTAATGTAGCCTATTTAGCATAGCCTTGTCCAGTCCAACATAGCCTAGTGAAAGGCTAGATAACTTAACCTTGTCTGATCCAGCCTAGCATAGGGAAGCCAATCCTAGCAATAGTCCTGAGATAGCCAAGTTGAGACCGGGCCTCATTCCAATTATCTACTTTGTCTCTTTCCTTCTAGAGGTTCTCTGGGGAAGTAAAGGAAAACGTCAGAAGGAAAGTATCTGAATGGAGCCCTGGCCTTGAAAACACAGCAATCCCTTTTCTTTGAAGGAAACGTCCATGTGAAAGGACAGAGGATCTGAATGAAGCCCTGGTCTCTGGTCTCAGCTATCAAACACCTGTCTAATCGGCTTAGACAGACGTCCAGCCTGCACCCCCCCAACCCCCCATGGGGGTGAACATCTGCATCTGTTTCTCACAGAAATAACACAGATTGTCTGTCTGTCTGGGATCTGGCATATGACTGATGTGGCATAGTTATTATTAATGATGAGTACAGAAACAGCACACAGGTCATGTGACACAGCAGGTCACAAGGCCACCTGGTGAGGAAGAAGTAGGTGAGACACACACACACACACACACACACACACACACACACACACACACACACACAGACACCCACAATGACACACACACACATAGACAGGCACACACACACTCTCTCCTTTTTCTATCCATGTGGGCATGGGACATTTATTTCTCAAAAGTTTAGAAGCAGGTTAGGCCCCAGCCAAAGAGGAACTAAAGTAGACTATGACAGCACTCTGAAACTATGTAACCACAGTGATCAGAATCATGTTCTGTGATAATAGTTTTGTTTTCAGACAGTGAGCAGAATCAATGTTCTGTGATGATAGTTTCATTTTCAGACAGTGAGCAGAATCAATGTTCTGTGATAATAGTTTTGTTTTCAGACAGTGAGCAGAATCAATGTTCTGTGATAAAAGTTTCGTTTTCACACAGTGAGCAGAATCAATATTCTGTGATAATAGTTTCGTTTGCAGACAGTGAGCAGAATCAATGTTCTGTCATAATAGTTTTGTTTTCAGACAGTGAGCAGAATCAATGTTCTGTCATAATAGTTTTGTTTTCAGACAGTGAGCAGAATCAATGTTCTGTCATAATAGTTTTGTTTTCCAGACAGTGAGCAGAATCAATGTTCTGTGATAAAAGTTTTGTTTCAGTGTTCACAATGTGACTGGATGCCAAACAGTTTACCAAGAACTACTCTCTGTCTCCAAACCCGAGATTTTCGAGAGGTTCTGGACAACAACAACTCAGACTAAGACAAAGAGTGCACTGTGTGTGTGTGTGTGTGTGTGTGTGTGTGTGTGTGTGTGTGTGTGTGTGCCAGTGTGTCCTATTTATAACTTTACTCAGAGCTGTGTGTTGTGGCCATGCTAACCAAACCACTAATCACCGTCAGCCCAGTTTAATGATAGCTTGAAAATCAACAGGACAATTGTCCAGAACTCCCCTCTCAAGAACTGCTGTCTTTTTTTCTTCCCTTTATGCTTTTGCTTGCCTTGTGTAAAGCACATTGAATTGCCTTTGTGTATGAAACGTGCGATACAAATAAAATAGATTTTTATTATCAATCCTGTTCCCTTAAGTATCTACTGTGTATCACAGCCTAACAAAGCTATCACTTGTAATCTTGTCAGATGTCTGGTCTCTCAGTAACACCAATGTCTGTCTGTCTGTCTCCCTGATGTGTAGGGAGGGCCCTAGGGCCTAGGGAACAGGACTCTTACCTCATGACGAAAAGGTCATGAGTTCAAATCCAACCCACACCCAGCAAGGTACCCTAAATGATGGTTAATCCAGGTGACAGGGTCACTTGTAGATGGTGCTTTGGAAGGGAAACTCCCTGTTTGTGTGTGTGAGAGAGAATATGTTCTGCAGGCCTAGTTTACAGAAACCTAGTGAATCATACTGCCAACATGACGATATGGATGCTTATGCAAATAAGTTCTAGATATGAATTATCCCGTTTTGCCAAAGTACAGCGTGACTTGTTACACTATGCAATGTGTACTGTTACAATCTACAATCAATAGAACACAAGGACTTACTTTGGAAAGATATGCAGCGTGACTTGTTACACTATGCAATGTGTACTGTTACAATCTACAATCAATAGAACACAAGGACTTACTTTGGAAAGATATGCAGCGTGACTTGTTACACTATACAATTTGTACTGTTACAATCTACAATCAATAGAACACAAGGACTTAACTTTGGAAAGATATGCAGCGTTCCGTATCCCGTCAACCATCTCGTGCCCATCTGGATGCACCTTCGCCACATGACTCCACATTCTGTCCCAGGTAAGACCGTCAATGGGGAAACCGGTCCGGTCACATAGAACAGCACTCCTCCGTCCTTCTCCTCCTCCTCTACCGGCGGAGACCGGGCAGAGTTGTTGGTTGAGTCCCCCCAGGAGAGGCGGATTCGGCTCCGGAGCTTGACCGGAGACAGTACGAACTGGTGCTTTTGGACCGGCCATGTCTGCCTATTTTAGCCGCAGAAGAACAAGCGCGACTCGGGGAGTTCGGACCGGTCATTGTTGAAATCAAAAAGCAGATGGGGGGGGTCGGGTCTAGCGGCAGCTGGTCGCCCGTGTTTAAGGATCCCCCTTGTATTGTCAAGCTTAACTAGAACATGTTGCTCCACTGATCAAATCCTCTCCAGGGTGCACACCTATGCACGATAACAGAATCAGCACAACCTACGACCAAGAAGCATGATCAAGAAAAATGGACTATAGTTATTTGGCTCAAATTAAAAAGGAAGTTATTGCTGCCATCGGGACTGCTTGTACTACTGGATAGCTCGCTAAATGCAGTAAAATATGTGCGAATCAGCAGTGAAAGCGTTCAAATATTGTAGCAAGGAGGACATTCTAACGTTTATAAGTCATCCAAATAGAACAAAAATGCCGCAGTGAGCACCGTGGCCCCATTTTCAACCTGTAGGCTAACGTTAGTTACCGAATAGCGAGCTGTGACTCGGAACTCGGTAACTTCATCCCCTCCAGCTCCGCTCTCCGTTTTCTCTCTCGCAATATTGGTGGGGCTTTTGCCTCCCACCACGGCACAAAAAATGACCTTTGAAATACATTCCTCACCGTCCGTAGCCTACATGTTGGCTCAAATGTCGTCTACTTCTTTAAAAGGACCGTCTTTGTGTTGTATTTCCCAGTGGATTCATCCATCACATGTTGAGATATTCGTAGATAATATAATTCCGCTGGTGTTGTTCTGAGTCGTAACCCCGGCAGCCGGTGCTATTCTGAGCACATTCATTGGCTCAGCAACAAAGAGGGGCGAGTCAAGAAGTCTTCACTCCAAACAGGTCTTCGCCTGTCATTGCACCGTTTGCGTGGAAAGAAATTGACCTTTTTCATTTGTCTTTATTACCATGTTTTTAACATGGTACTACTAGGCTACTCTAAACATTTCATCCGCAGTATTAGGGCATATTTTAATATGTAGGCCTACACTGTACTGTAGGATTGAAAATTATTCGTTTTCTTCAGCCACTCATTTTTACATTGTTAATTCAATTTTCTGTTCGCAGTCGTCGTATACGTTCCATGTTTAAATTGTCCTGCTGTTATGCATGCCGCAGGTCCCTATAACGATCCGAGTTAAATCATACATTTAGTCAGTAAAAGAACTGTGCAATTCAAGGTGCTACAATGAATACCATACAAGGCATGATTTAAAAGCAATTCCCCAGACTATTTATTTAGTATGCTAAAACATATTCTAAATGTGATATTACCAAGTATTATATTAATAGTAAGTGCTGCATGATACAATACAAGGCATAATTTAAAAGCAATTCCCAGACTATTCATTTAGTATGCTAAAACACATAATATGAATAGACCAAAAAATAAATATTCAACTAATGTAATTGACATTTCTGATCAATCCGATTAACTGATTATCCTAGTCTACAGCGTCGCCTACCGAATAAACTGGAAACAACAGATTGGAGGTGACAGTTTTTTACGATCGCTATAAGCACGATTTTGAAAAGAGGACTTTGTTTGTCAAACACTACACATAATTCTAACAACCATAGGCCAAAAGTAGCAGAACACCTCAGACTTTTTGGCATTATGAAACACTTCATTCAAAAATTCTACAACAATTTACAAAAACCCACTTTTGTCACCGTATAGCAAGCACATGGTTCACCTATTTGATTCTGTTTAAACCAGTTACACACTAATGTGCTCAATCTAAAATACTTAACATTTCTACTGTTCTAATGTTATAGTATGGGTTTGTTAGAAATATTGTTTGAATACAGTAAAATTACATGTATATATAGACCAAACACAATACACAACGTCCTTGCATTTCCGAAGGTTGCATTTTGCACTGAAAATCAGTAGAGAAAATATTTGACAATAAATTTGGTCCTCGTCTTCTTTGTCCGCGTCCTCTTCCCTGTCCACATCTATCTCTTCCTCTGCAGGCTCCCCCACCTCATCCTCACTCTCCCTCCCTCTTTCCTTTCCTTTTCGTCTTCCTGCAATGTTGCCTTCCATTTTTGTTGCTACACTCACCTGTTAAGCTTTTTTAGTGCTTTTACCTGATTGGTGGCTTAAGCATCTAAGGACAGTAGACCTGTTGACCGTGTTTGATCAATTGCTTCATATGTGTGGTATTTTGAAAGGCAGTGCTTAGAAATGGCAAAAAAAAGTAGCATCATGTTAGGTTTTTGTGTCTAATGTAGAAGAGAACTGTTTTTAGTGTTTTGCAAAAAGTGTGAGGCTGAGAATGTGCTAATAGTGGTTCAGATCTGGAATGAGGTTTTTCTCCTTGAGCGTTAGGTCATTTTTTTTATTTTAGTGTGTAAGCAATTGTAAAAACAAAACACTGTAAACTGTGATTGAGTTCAGGGTTTGGTTCATGTGCAGATCCTCTTTCCTGCTTTCTTCTCTTTCACCACCAGAAGGCAGTCAACCCCGCAAAGATCAACATATTCTCACTCCGCTCAGACATGCATACACACATTCACTCGCAAACACAGAAACACACACAAACAGACATGCATACACACATTCACACGCACAAACACAGAAACACACACAAACAGACATATAGACATTCACTCGTAAAAACAAACACACACAGACATGCACTAATACACAGACACAGAAACACACAAACACATATTCACTAACGCACAGAAGGCATGCACACACAAACACAAGCATGCAAACAGACACACAAAAACACAGGCATGATGACAAAGCCACACATACACAGGCAGTTCAAACACAGAGCATGTCTGAGAATGGAAGCAGTAGATTTGGTAACGTTAAAAATAATACTAGTTTTCTCGTTTGTTAAACACATTTGTCCACTCTGACATCACATTTTCATAACAATTACATTTTTTTTCCATTGCTTAAGAACAATTCAGACAACAGGGCTCATTTGTTCAAAGCACTAAACACAATTCACAATACCCCATACCCAATTTGCACAACACCTCATATAACCTGCAAAATCAAGCACTGCATTCAAAACTACCTAAACACTTATCTAAATCAAAAGGTTTGCACTTTATTGATATGAACAGGTTTTTGTCCAACCAACAACACACTGCTGTTGTGTGCAGTGTTTTGCAAAAAGTGTGAGGCTGAGAATGTGCTTATAGTTGTGCAGATCTGGGCTGAGATTTTGCTCTCTGCATGTCAGTTTAAATAATTGTGCTTCTTAATTAATTCCATCTACTTTTTCCCCTATCCCCTCCACCCTTCCATTCAAAGTAGCTTTATTGTCAATTACTTCACATGTCGAGACATACAAAGGAATCGAAAAGACGTTTCCCATGCTCTTGCGGTAAACATATAAAGTGCACATTCAAACACAGATAAGACATATATACTAAAGCTAAAAGATGTCCAATAAAATTATATATATATATATATATATGCAGAAGTGTATAGTCTACAATGTATTGCTAGGGGTTGCAGCATATGTCACTGTAAGTTTGTTTGTAGTATATATAAGTTAGGTTAGCAGCATAAGTTGATGTATAAGTTATGGTTGTGGTAGTGCAGACTACCAGTGCTGCTGTTAAACTGAGCTGGATTTAGCTAGTCCATGTGTTCAGTGTTCAGTGTCCATCCAGAGGGTGTTGGTGGTTTTGACTGGGAAGAATCAAGCTGGGGTCCTCTGGTCCTCTGGTCCTCTCTGGTCCTCTCTGGTCCTCTGGTCCTCTCTGGTCCTCTGGTCCTCTCTGGTCCTCTGGTCCTCTCTGGTCCTCTGGTCCTCTGGTCCTCTGGTCCTCTCTGGTCCTCTGGTCCTCTATGGTCCTCTGGTCCTCTGGTCCTCTGGTCCTCTGGTCCGCTCCTCCGCTCCACCCTCTGGTCCTGTGGTCCTCCGCTCCTCCGGTCCTCCGCTCCGCCCTCTGGTCCTCCGGTCCGCTGGTCCTCTGGTCCGCTCCTCCACTCCTCCGCTCCTCCGCTCCTCCCTCTGGTCCTGTGGTCCTGTGGTCCTCCGCTCCGCCCTCTGGTCCTCCGGTCCTCCGGTCCGCTCCTCCGCTCCTCCGCTCCACCCTCTGGTCTTGTGGTCCTCCGCTCCTCCGGTCCTGTGGTCCTCCGCTCCTCCGCTCCGCCCTCTGGTCCTCCGGTCCGCTGGTCCTCTGGTCCGCTCCTCCACTCCTCCGCTCCTCCGCTCCTCCCTCTGGTCCTGTGGTCCTCCGCTCCTCCGGTCCTGTGGTCCTCCGGTCCTCCGCACCGCCCTCTGGTCCTCCGGTCCGCTGGTCCGCTCCTCCGCTCCACCCTCTGGTCCTGTGGTCCTCCGCTCCTCCGCTCCTCCGCTCCGCCCTCTGGTCCTCCGGTCCTCCGGTCCTCCGGTCCCCTGGTCCACCCTCTGGTCCTGTGGCTCTCCGGTTCTCTGGTCCTCTGGTCCCCTGGTCCACTTTCTGGTCTTGTGGTTCTCTGCCCCCCCCCCTCTCGTCTTGTGGTCGTCTGGTCCTCTCGTCTCCTGGTCGTGTTTGGGAGAGAATTCAGTTCCCTGACAGCTTGATGTATGAAGCTGTTTCTGAGTCTGGCAGTGCGGCAACGGAGGCTTCTGTATCTTCTTCCAGAGGGCAGGAGGCTGAACAGACTGTGTGCTGGGTGGCTGGTGTCGTTCGCAATTGAGGTAGCTTTCCGGGTGAGGCGGGTGATATATGTGTCTTGCAGGGAGGGGAGTGGGGCAGACCGATTCTGTGGGGCACCAATGATCCTTCCAGCTGTGTTCACAATGCGTTGCAGCGCTTTCCTGCTATGTGCAGTGCAGCTACCTCCCCACACAGTGATGCAGCTGGACAGGATGCTTTCAATGGTGCCCCGGTAGAAAGTGTTCAGAATCGGTCTGGTGACTTTCGCTCTCTTGAGCTTACAGAGGAAGAAGAGGCGCTGCTGGGCTTTCTTCGCCAGTGCTGCAGAGTTGGTGGCCCAGGAGAGGTCCTCACTGATGTGCACCCCCAGGAATTTGGTGCTGCTCACTCGCTCCACAGCAGCACCATCGATGGTCAGTGGCGGGTGTTCAGTGTGGCTTTTCCTGAAGTCAACCACAATCTCCTTTTTTACTGACATTCAGCAGGAGATTGTTCTCTCTGCACCACGTGGTCAGAAGGTTGACCTCCTTCCTGTAGTGGGTCTCGTCGTTCTTGGTGATGAGACCCACCAGAGTTGTGTCGTCTGCAAACTTCACCATGTGATTGGTGCTGTAGGTTGGTGTGCAGTCGTGAGTCAGCAGGGTGAAGAGCAGGGGACTGAGCACACAACCTTGTGGGGCCCCAGTGCTAAGTTTGATGAGGCTCGAGGTGTTGTTGCCGACTCGTACAGCTTGTGATCTGTCACTGAGGAAGTCCAGTACCCAGTTGCAAAGGGAGGTGTTGAGCCCCAGCTGGTCCAGTTTACAGATAAGTTGTTGTGGGATTATGGTATTAAAAGCTGAACTAAAGTCAATGAAAAGCATTCTCACGTATGAGTCTGCTTTTTCCAGGTGGGTGAGGGCTGGGTGGAGAGCAGAGCAGATTGCATCCTCTGTGGAACGTTTTGCTCTGTATGCAAACTGAAAGGGGTCCAGGGTGGGGGGGGGGAGGATGGACTTGATGTGGGACATGACTAGCCTTTCAAAGCACTTCATAATAATGGGGGTCAGTGCCACAGGGCGATAGTCATTGAAGCAGGATGGAGCCGGTTTCTTTGGTACAGGTATGATGGTGGAGGACTTAAAGTGTGATGGAACAGCAGCTTGACTCAGAGAAGTGTTGAAGATATCCGTGAAGATCTTCTATTACTATTACAGTGTGACAAAGCTCACAAAGATGAAAGTGCTTTTGACTGAGCACAGCAGTGTGTAGTTGGTTGGACAAAAATCTGGTCATATGAATGAAGTGTGTGCCATTTGGTGCAAAAGTTTGATTTCGATAAGTGTTTATGTAGTTTTGATTGCAGTACTTCATTTTGCAGGATATATGAGGTGTTGGGCAAATTGGGTGTGGGGTTATGGGAATTCTGTTTAGTGTTTTGAAAAAACGAGCCCTGCTTTCAAAATTGTGCTTAACCAATCGTAAAAAAAACTGTAATATGTGCAGTGAAATTCACTTACTACCCACTTCTTCTTTCAGTAGAACTACTTTATAACCATGTATTACAGTTTTTTCAATTGCTAAAATACTAAAATAACACATAAAGCGCAGTTACTGAAACTGACACTCAAGAAAGCAAAGCCTCAGCTCAGATTTGCACAACTATACGCACATTCTCAACCTCACACTTTTTTCGAAACACTACACAGTGTTTTGCAAATCACTGAACACAGTTATCTACATAAGACACAGGAACCCGACATAAAGTCACTTGTTTGCCCTTTCAAAGCACTACCATTCAAAATGCTACACCCATGGACCAATTGCCCAATGCACGTGCCACCTGACCAAACACCTAACTGCTCAATTGTCAACTCATCAATCAGGATGTAAACACAGTCTAGCCAGGGATAATATTGGCTGTGATGTTGATAAGGTGCTGTGGCCAGACCCAACTGGGCGGCGAGATGCAACCTAAGTATTTTTCTTTCCTCTGGTTGTTTTCCCCATGTATATTCTGTTCTCTGAATTTGTTTACTGAATTTGATAGAGCATATTATTTTGTTCACACATCTGTAATGTATACTGTATGTACTGTGGATATGTTGTTTTGGTTTCAACAGTATATTTGTGTTTCTATACATATTTCTATAGACTTGGACAAATTCTGCAGAATTATTTACATACGGAACCATTATGATAAGGCCTACAAAGATGAAAGAACTTTTGAGTGAGCTCAGCAGTGTCTAGTTGGTTGGACCAAAATCTGGTCATATGAATGAAGTGTGTGCCATTTGAAGCAAAGGTCAGATTTTGATACATGTTTTTGTAGTTTTGTAGTTTGTAGTTTAGCTGTAGTTCATTTTGCCGGACATCTGAGGGGTTTTGCACTTTGGGTGTGGGGTTATGTAAATTGTGTTTAGTGTTTTAACAAAATTAGTCCTGTTTTCAAAACTGCGCTTAAGCAATCGTAAAAACCTGCAACCCTCTGGCCAATCCCTCCAGCCAATCAGAAACGAGTATTTACCCAAGCCGCGGTATGAACCTGTTTACTAAATAAAGCTGCGGTATGAAACTGTTTACTAAATAAAGCCTTTTGAACCTGATTTCTTGTCCCATCTCTAACAGAAGTTCGCAAAAAAGGTATACTAATAATAATTAATAATACATATATTATTTTATTAAGGGTGCTGAAATTGAATTACGGTGTGCTTGAGAAAAATTGTCTACAATCAGCAGTGGTTATAAGGACAGTATCGTAGAGGATATCAGCAGTGGTTATAAGGACAGCATCTTAGAGGATATCAGCAGTGGTTATAAGGACAGTATCGTAGAGGATATCAGCAGTGGTTATAAGAACAGTATCTTAGAGGATATCAGCAGTGGTTATAAGGACAGCATCTTAGAGGATATCAGCAGTGGTTATAAGGACAGTATCTTAGAGGATATCAGCAGTGGTTATAAGGACAGCATCTTAGAGGATATCAGCAGTGGTTATAAGGACAGCATCTTAGAGGATATCAGCAGTGGTTATAAGGACAGTATCTTAGAGGATATCAGCAGTGGTTATAAGGACAGATCGAGGAATCACAGTATTATAACGTATCTTAGAGGATATCAGCAGTGGTTATAAGGACAGTATCTTAGAGGATATCAGCAGTGGTTATAAGGACAGTATTGTAGAGGATCTCAGCAGTGGTTATAAGGACAGTATGGTAGAAGATATCAGCAGTGGTTATAAGGACAGTATGGTAGAGGATATCAGCAGTGGTTATAAGGACAGTATGGTAGAGGATATCAGCAGTGGTTATAAGGACAGTATCTTAGAGGATATCAGCAGTGGTTATAAGGACAGTATGGTAGAGGATATCAGCAGTGGTTATAAGGACAGTATGGTAGAGGATCTCAGCAGTGGTTATAAGGACAGTATGGTAGAGGATCTCAGCAGTGGTTATAAGGACAGTATGGTAGAGGATATCAGCAGTGGTTATAAGGACAGTATGGTAGAGGATCTCAGCAGTGGTTATAAGGACAGTATGGTAGAGGATATCACCCCAGCTTTTACAGCTCTGCTGCTATATCTTAGCTCTCCTTGGTTTACTGGCAGTAGTAATAACATAACTATCTGATTATATCTAAGCTCTGCTAGGTAAACTGACAGTAGTAATAACATAATTATGTGATTATATCTAAGCTCTCTTAGGTTAACTGACAGTAGTAATAACATGACTATCTGATTATATCTAAGCTCTTCTAGGTTAACTGACAGTAGTAAAAACATAACTATCTGATTATATCTAAGGTCTCCTAGGTTAACTGACAGTAGTAATAACATAATTATGTGATTATATCTAAGCTCTCTAGCTTAACTGACAGTAAATAAAACATGACTATCTGATTATATCTAAGCTCTTCTAGGTTAACTGACAATAGTAATGACATAACTATCTGATTATATCTAAGGTCTCCTAGGTTAACTGACAGTAGCGTAGAGGTTGTTGGAGTCTACAGGTTCCTTGTCTGGTCTTCCCCCAGTAGAGGGCTTAACTGTGGCATAGGTCACCACCCTCACTATCATCATAATCCTGGACAAGACAGGAAATAAAGAAAGAAAAAATGTTACATTATCATGGAGAAGAAGAAAAAAGGATCAAACATGAAACGTGCCTAAATGACAACATTTACACAACATCTCAAATCAAAGTTAAGTCATTAACACAATAATCAGAAAAAGAACATATTATCAAGCTATAACATTGATATAGTATATTATATATTATATATATTATATATATATAATATATATATATATATATATTATATATATATATATAGAGAGAGAGAGAGAGAGAGAGAGAGAGAGAGAGAGAGAGAGAGAGAGAGAGGAGAGAGAGAGAGGAGAGATATACAGTGCCCTCCGCAATTATTCGCTGGATTTTTCTCATTGCTCATCTTTACCAGGGTGTGGCCAATAATTGTGGAGGGTACTGTATATATATTCTATTTTATATATATATATGTATATATATAGTCTTTATAAAAGGTCACACTCCAATCGTGGAACAGAGAACTCACGTGTCTGCTTGTCTTGCGGTTGTCAGAGTGGTTGATAGAAGCGTAGGTGATCCTGTCTTCAGGGTCTTCCTGCTGAGGCTACAAACAGCAGTAGGGTTCACACAATGCTGCTCCAGACCACCCTGCCTCTCTGCTTGTAAAATACTTACCGTAGACTAGTCTAATCTCTGGTACAAGGCTGTCCCAGACCACCCTGACTAGTCTAATCTCTGGTACAAAGGCTGCCCCAGACCACCCTGACTAGTCTAATCTCTGGTACAAGGCTGCCCCAGACCACCCTGACTAGTCTAATCTCTGGTACAAGGCTGTCCCAGACCACCCTGACTAGTCTAATCTCTGGTACAAGGCTGCCCCAGACCACCCTGACTAGTCTAATCTCGGTGGACAAGGCTGCCCCAGACCACCCTGACTAGTCTAATCTCTGGTGGAAAGGCTGCTCCAAACCACCCTGACTAGTCTAATCTCTGGTGGAAAGGCTGCCCCAGACCACCCCTGACTAGTCTAATCTCTGGTGGAAAGGCTGCTCCAGACCACCCTGACTAGTCTAATCTCTGGTACAAGGCTGCTCCAGACCACCCTGACTAGTCTAATCTCTGGTACAAGGCTGTCCCAGACCACCCTGACTAGTCTAATCTCTGGTACAAGGCTGCTCCAAACCACCCTGACTAGTCTAATCTCTGGTACAAGGCTGCTCCAAACCACCCTGACTAGTCTAATCTCTGGTGGAAAGGCTGTCCCAGAACACCCTGACTAGTCTAATCTCTGGTACAAGGCTGATCCAGACCACCCTGACTAGTCTAATCTCTGGTACAAGGCTGCCCCAGACCACCCTGACTAGTTTAATCTCTGGTCTGTTGGTATGACAGAACACTCACCTTGTTATCATTACTGGCTAATGGGTTGGATTGGCTCACTGTTAGCTTGGGAACACTGACATCATTCAGACCCTGTACAAATAAACAACATCAATATACACGTCTTGTTATAAATGACCCATACATTGATTTCATTTCATGGATATCATGATTATATTTAGTTTAAATATCATAATTCTGCTACTCACAATGGTTTGAGCTGTTTTTCTTCTCTTCCTACAGAGAATGATAACGGCAGCAACCAGCGCTAGCAGCACCACAGCACCCCCTGCTATCAGGAGGAGCAGCTCTGGGAGGAAACACACATTAAGGAGTGTCTCTAAAGGGATCAATAACTATCAAAGTAAGCCCCGGGTCTGAGTCTAACACACAGAGGGATATTAAGGAACTGCTCAAGCAGTGTGTCACCACACTGACTTATTGTAATATTAGAATGAAATAAATATTATACTAGAAATGGATAGGAATATAACAACATCAATATATAGTTGGTTAGGATTATAAAGATATAAAGTTGTTAATTGTAATATTAGACTGAGCTAAACCTGGGTCTGTGTCTAGGATAAAAACACTGTGATAATAGGAGCTGGGGGTTTATTACACAATGTAAGACTTTACAATACTAAGTTTAAAGTGATAGTTCAAGAGGATTCAAGATGATTGATATCCATTTTATGTCCGTGAGTCCAGTATTGAGTTAGTGACGTGGTCGTCATAAAAGTAGCCTAGAGAAAGAGTAAGCTCGAGGTAACCATTAGCGTGGCTCCCAAAAGTGACTAATACTGTTTAAAAAATTAAATCCAAAAATGTGTTATTATCGTCTGCATTTTGCAAGTGTCAAATTAAAACGTTAAAGCAAGACATTGTTGTTATTACATTATGTTGTCTATATATATATATATATATATATATATATATATGTGTGTCTATGGTCACCACTCTAGTTCAGATGTTAGTCCCTCAAAACCTATCAGACACAAGATGAAACAAAGGTTCCACATTGCTATAGCGCCATACCTCTATCTGTTTCAATAACAACAACGTCTAACTCTTACATTTTCACTTTGACACGTGCGAAATCCAGAAATATGACTTTTTTAAGGAGTATTTAGTCACTTTTGGGAGCCATGCTAACAATTACCTCAAGCATACTCTTTCGCTACGCTACTTTTACTACCACAACGTAACTCGTAACAACTCAATACTGGACGGACGGACATAAAATGGATGTCAATTATCTTGTCTGACCAGGGGTGGGTTGGGGCATATCTTATTTCCCAAAATGTTGAACTATCACTTTAAAGTGAGCCACTTTCATTTGACTGACTGTTGGAGGGATGGACCTTCTTTTTGGTATCTTTACCAGATGGAAAAACACTTGAAGGAGGCTGGGTTGTTGTTGTTGTTGAGTTGATAGTTTCATGTTCGTCTTCTGGTAAAAGGTGATAGTAAAAGACAACACTGTGTCTAACGTCATGAAACACAGTATGGCATGAACAGGAATACAGATTTAGTTTATATTAATGAAGCAGAAGATACTGTATTGCTACAAACTACAGAGAGCACCTAAGGAGTAGCATGGGGAGGAAACAAAAAATAACTCATTCAAAAATGTCTATCTACACATATGAACAGGAAATAAAAAACACGTTTCTTACCTGAGAGTAAGACAGGAAAGTCCATAAAAGTCTTCTTGTTTCCCCTCTTATCAGTCAGCTGACACCTGAACTTCCAGTTGTTGTTGTCCTCCTGCAGTGTCACAGTCAGACTGATGGAACATCTACTCTCACCTGAGACCTCCTCCTGCTTAGACTTTACTACACCACCTGCTCCATCCAGCCATTCCATTTGGATGTGTTTGGGACATATCGTATTAGCATCATATGTCAGCAGAGAACATGTTAAGGTCACACGTTTAGCAGGCTTCAGATCAGTCACTGGTGAGGATGAGGAAACTGGCAGACACATAAAACAAACAATCATTATTTCACATAACTAGTGACTACACTGCTAAAAATGCCTCACAAGAAATGAGAAATAAAGTATGGAATTGAAGACGCAAACAAACCAGCAAAATGATCTGAATAGAACAAGAAAAAGTATCTTGATAAGTGTGTCTTGAAATAAGTAAAAGAAATCCAACATCCACAAATTCTTAGGAAGATCTTTTATCTTATATTAAGAAATATTAGATATATTGGCTTGTTACAAGATATTTGGTCTTGCTTAGTAACAAACGATGCTCAACCCCTAAACCCCCCACTTTACCCTAATAATATGTTTGGTGTAACTGAAACAATAGTACTCACTGGTCAGAAGAGACAGATATTACATATTCATCAGCTCCCATACTGTGATCCAGTTGAGTCATGTTGTCGACAGTGTAGAGACCAAAATCTTCAGCTGAGACTCTCTGAACAGTCGAGAACAGTCAGGGTTCAGACTCAGTTTGTCTCTAGCTGGATCCTCTGTAGCTGTAATCTTCCCTAAGGTTACCAGCCCAATAGTCTTAGATCTATCTCTGCTATAGAGCCAATAAGTTGAGGAGCAGTCCTGGGTAGCTGGGTAGCACATTGACACAAGGCAGAGTGACATCATCTCCTACTCTGTGATGTGAGAAAGAGAGGGTCTCCTCTGATACCTGAGGAGAAGAGTTGATAAAGGATGTCATGGTATTATGTTATTAAATTGAATGGGACAGAGAAATGTTATCCAATCTAAAGTTGTGAGATTAAGATAAGGAGTAATATGGATAAAAAGATATGCAATGAGTGAATAGTTACAAAATATTTATATGGAACGTTTTCTTCCCTTATTCCTGCTAAGACACCCACATACAAGTTCCCAGACAGGTCATACATGTTCCCAGACAGGTCATACATGTTCCCAGACAGGTCATACATGTTCCCAGACAGGTCATACATGTTCCCAGACAGGTCATACATGTTCCCCCACACATACAGTCTGTATGTTCCCAGACAGGTCATACATGTTCCCAGACAGGTCATACATGTTCCCCCACACCTACAGTCTGTATGTTACCAGACAGGTCATACATGTTCCCCCACACCTACAGTCTGTATGTTCCCAGACAGGTCATGCATGTTCCCCCACACATACCAGACAGGTCATACATGTTCCCCCACACCTACAGTTTGTATGTTCCCATGCCCATGTATGTTACCAGACAGGTCATACATGTTCCCAGACAGGTCATACATGTTCCCCCACACCTACAGTCTGTATGTTACCAGACAGGTCATACATGTTCCCCCACACCTACAGTCTGTATGTTCCCAGACAGGTCATGCATGTTCCCCCACACATACCAGACAGGTCATACATGTTCCCCCACACCTACAGTTTGTATGTTCCCATGCCCATGTATGTTACCAGACAGGTCATACATGTTCCCAGACAGGTCATACATGTTCCCCCACACCTACAGACTGTATGTTACCAGACAGGTCATACATGTTCCCCCCACACCTACAGTTTGTATCTTCCCATGCCCATGTATGTTACCAGTACAGGTCATACATGTTCCCAGACAGGTCATACATGTTCCCCCACACCTACAGTTTGTATGTTCCCATGCCCATGTATGTTACCAGACAGGTCATACATGTTCCCAGTGAGGTCATACATGTTCCCCCACACATACACATACACAATAAAATCTCTCCATTATTACTAAAGTTATTATGTCTCTTTTCTCTTATTTCTTTTCACTACTACTGCAACAGAGCTATACATTTCAAGTGAATACTTGTCATTCATTTGGACATGTTTCTTTCTTAAATTTTTTCCCCAGACAGGTCATACATGTTTCCAGATACATCATACATGTTCCCCTACACATACAGTTTGTATGTTACCAGACAGGTCATACATGTTCCCCTACACAAACAGTTTGTAGCTGTGTCTCAATTCAGGGACTGTATCCTTCCAAGGTTGCGTTTGAAGACCGAATACGTCCCAGTGGCGTGCCAGGGCTGGCCCATTTCCAAGGCTACTTCAAACGCGGCCGAGAAATACGGCCTTCTCTCCCCGAATCTGGAGGATGCAACTGCTGGATCCTTCGTGGCCCAGCCAATCCCAGAATTCATTGCGCGTCGGTGATGATTGGATAGAAGTGTTGTGATGCAAGGGTAAGGGTGGGAACAGCTGGTGATGCAAACAGGAAATCCTCAGCAGACCGTCCCATTTAATGTAATTGAACAATACTTGGTTCACCTTTCGCGGTCTACGAAGGCGTGCCTTCATAGACCGCGTCCTTCAGAGGATGCGGCCCCAGAATTGAGACACAGCTGGTACGTCCAGTATAAACACCCCTCACCCATGCAGCAGTTAAGGGGTTAAGTGCCTTGGTCATGGTTACTGTGGCTAGCGTTACCAGTTCCCTTTGAGTCACTGAGACACTTTCTGTGTGTTTATATCGGGGTCAAAGCAGTGACCGGATAGAAATGACTGAACATATCACTGAGCTACTTAGTTTTCAGTGGTATTTAAATCAATATAAATATATCATAAGTATTTCTATGAATTATTATGAACCTATTACTCTATATTGTTTTGCCAAAATGTCAGCTAGCACCTTAACACGTCAAGACAACATTGTACTTTTGAAATGAATGAATGTTGTCTTTCTTACCTGCTGCAATTTGTAAAATAGAAATGATAAATAATGCCAGTTTAGCTGGTTTAAACTCAGTCATAATCTCTGTCTTCTGTGTCTGTATCATTTCTCTCTCTTTATCTTATTGATCTCTCTATCCCTCTCACTCTCAGACTCTTTTTACTTTTATTTATCTCTCTCTTTATCTTATTGATCTCTCTATCCCTCTCACTCTCAGACTCTTTTTACTTCTATTTATCTCTCTCTCTAACTTTCCTTTCTCTCTCTGTCTTTCGTCACTTCCTCTTCCTTTTCTTCCTCTTTCTCTACACTCTGTGGTGTTCTCTCTCTATATATATATATTTAGTCTTCTTGCTCTTCTTACACTTTCCTGTAACATGTCATTCTGAAACAGCAGTGTCTAGTTAAGTAAAACTGAACAGAAGAAAAAGAAACTGCTTTCCAAAATTCCCGTCTGCAACGTTCCCACATAACATATATAATCATCAGCAACTCATGGATGGATTGTTTATGATACACTAGAGAAAAGACCCACACCCATTTAAATCATTAATATTTTTGGGACATCATTTCATGTCAACAAAAAGAAAGCCTGTGTGGATGTCTTAGATATTAAGGAAAGAACACGTCATGTTTAACCCCTCACAATTACACTGTTCCGCTTTTACTCTCTCTCTCTCTCTCTCCCTCTCTCTCTCTCTCTCTCTCTCTTTCTCTCTTTTTAAGACTCTCTAGCGCTAAATAAATGCATCTAGATTTTTTTTTTTATTGGATTTCAATAGGCAGTGTTAGTGCCAATGGAAGTTTACTGTCTGAGGTTAATTCAAAATAAGTATGAGCATGATCAGGTTACCTTCAAACTGCTAGCTAGCTAATGGAAACATGGTCAGTGTTTCTTTTCAGCAACATCCCCGCTTACCCTCAAACCGCTAGCTAGCCAACAGAAACGATGGTTCATATTTAGCCCCAGCAACACCTTCCTAGAAGGCAGTGAGCACACAGACCAGTGTGTGGTTAACTTGGTCCTGCATTCTGCAAATGTAAATCACTCCAGTTTTTCTTTTGCATGAAAAACAGTTATTACTATTTAAAATAAGAAGATTATAAAAACGAAATAGTCTTGCACCATTGTAAAGGATGATTGAAAATCCTTAAAAAAACAAATAGTGAATGTTAGACTTCCAAAGATCTGGTTGCTGTGGTAACACATTGGGTTAAATAGGAAGCGCGCTTGGTAAGCCAATTCAAACAAACAAACAAACAAACAAACAAACGTATGTTTGGACATATGCTTTTACATTCAACAATTGCTGTCAGAGTAGACTTTTATTATTAATTCTTTATGGAATCTTCTAATCTTCAGTTCAAAATATCATAACATGTCATTGTAAAATTTTAAATTGAACATGGGATTTGACTGGTGTTCAGCATTTAATTAAAACAATGATTTACTTTTCATGCGTATTTAACTCAGTCTTCTTTTAGTTCTTCTTTAGAACAGGGCTAAAGTTAGTATTCTAAAAACATCCCCATCAATAGTGCTGAAACTTACTTGTGGTCAACTTGTTTCAGATATTGACTCATTGGTCTTTTGACATGAGGAAGTTTCAGTCACTGGTCTAAAAGAGAGTTTAGGATGAGGGAGTACACACAGAGAAGAGAGACCATTATGGAGACAACTACAGACAGAAGTCCCTCTGATGATCCAGATACTGATCATCACTACTACACTCTGGACTGGTAGGCTGACCGGATATCTAAATATTTATATGCATGTATTGATGAACACAGTTAGAGCTGTGTGTTTTGTTTTAAACTGTGCTGACTCTTGTCCTTAATTATTCCTGTGTGTTGCTTAACTCATCAGTGCTATAAGCAGTCAACAAACGTCCAGAATGGTCACCTTAACATGTGTTTGTGTGTTCAGGTTCCTTTAACGTGTCATCGTTCCACCTTTGGCTCCGTATCGTTCTCTTCCTGGTTCTGACCTGCGTTGTCATAGCAGCCATGGTGACCACCAGGAAGAAGGATCCCGGAAGAGCCAGATGCCCCACAGAAGGTGAATATATCGGGGTGGATACATGGTTGCATTACCAGTTACTGTAACTGTATGCACACACACACACACACACACACACACACATGTAAATTCTTTAAGCTTTGAAATTATACGTTTTATCTGAGAATAGTATAAGTTGTCTCTCACACACACACATAAACTTCATATCTCATATATTATCCCTCTGCCTTACACACACTCTCTCTCTCACGCACACACACACACACACACACACACACACACCAACAGACATTCACCCTCTCTTTGTTTAACATGCATCCCCAGTGTCTGCATCAGGGATAGAACTCCAGGTTCTAGAAGGATGATCCGGTCACAGGAGTACACTTCCCTCATCACTTCCTGTCTCTTTTCCTCCTTCCCTCTTGTCAACTGTTTCAATGACAATACCTTTTTGGGGGGGTTGAGAAATGTGCTGTCTTTTTAAATGCTCATATTCACTTCAAAGTTAGCAAACAGATATCGTTTAAATATTTTTATATATATATACAAATCTTTTTTTTTTCAAAGCAATTTTTTGGGCATTTTTGTTGGTTGAATTTTGATTATTGTTTGTAAAGTTGTGGAGATGCAAACTTTCATTCAAATAAAACATTTACAAGTGTTTATTTTTTTAAATGTATTTTTCACAAAATAATTACTTCACAAAGACATCTGTATTATGAGTGTTTTAAAAACTAAGCCAGTTCACATAAATGCAAACACTGATATATTTGTAGACAGGAGATGATGCATCAGTACTATACAGTCAAAGTTAATTTAGTCCACATTTTCTCAGTCTGACAAACTGGAATTGTTTTAATCTTGTTTGATTAAGTTCAAATGATCCATGGTAACCATAGAAACAAGTTTTGAACTTTTGAAGCCGTGCACATCGCTAGCTGATTCAAAGAAGACAATTCATGACATCACCAGATTCCGTGTTCGTTCCTTTCCATATTAAACCCATGACAACCGTAACCAGGAAGATGAGAGATCTTTCACTTTGCAGTCCTAAAGATAAATAACAGCTAAGGCATTAGTATTCAGACCCAAAAACATCAGCAGTTTAGTTCTTCCAATGAATCTCTAGAACATTCTGCTATCGTTTACACAGCATTAGTGATATTTGGTAAACGAAACAATGTTAGAAAATAAATAACAACATCACACTAACACTATGTTCATCTATAAAAATTCAATCCTGTTATAAAAATGAGAGTAACAACTCAGTAATGAAGTGAAAAAGCAGCAATGTTGCCAATACGCAGAGAAGTACAGTAAGCTCTGCCGTTGTCGAGCACAACCTGTGACCACATATAATAGAGGAATAACAAAATGCAATAAATATGGATATGTCTGTGGAAAGAATAAAAACAACAGAAGAGAAGCAGGTCTATAAGCTTTGACGTGCGGATGTAAACAACTTGTATGAAAATGAAGTCTATCACCGAACAACGCTGTGTGAAATAGTTACGAAGGCTTTACTTGAGCTTGTGTGCGTGGTGCTCTATGGACTGCTTAATGATTTTCAGAAAATATCTTTTTTTGTATTGTTAAAAATGTCTAAAAGTACCACTACAGTATCGATGTAATTCTCATTAGGTTCTACCAGTATTCTTAACCAATTATTACAATTATTAAGGTAATCAAAGATCTATTTAAAATCAATCTGCGCATTTTTTTTTGTGCTTGTCATGTTGTTGTCCACAAGATGGTGCTAATGTACAGTTATTGCAACAACATCATCTGCCATACACACGCTCTGCACCAACAGGCTGCACAGTCTCACACATTTCCACAGGATAACATCTTCAAAAAGTCAGAAGACATTTTAACATCATGCATTAGAGATGGAAATGAAAGGTACGTTGTGCATGTTGCCATATATTAGGCAGTTAAACCCAGGGAGGGGTGTCTGAGTAGAACTACTTTGGTGCTTACAGGTTGATTTAAAGACGTTGCACATGGCCATGCCCATAGACATATAGCCACTGTCTGTCTGGGGCAGCTCGGGATGTATTATGGAATGGATGTCAGGTGCCGTCTGTGTTGTAGGAGGCTCTGGGTCTCCATGGTGATCATTCCGAGGGACTGCATCGGGGGACAGCCATAATAGATATAATAGCCTTTCTTATACCTGACCATGGCAAAACATATTTTATTTGATTATATCTTAGAAACAGTTTAAAATAATTAAACGTTTTAGTAGAAGTTTTGTCTGGACCCTGATGTGCAGTTTGGACTGAGTTGTCAGGTTTGTTGGAGGAGATGACTGGGCGTGGCCTTAGACAGGAAGTGTGTCTGTATGTTAGGGCGGGACTTCCTGATGGGGTTGTCATTGCGCAGCAACACCCTCTTTACTATGACATGGACCACATTGGTGCAAAGGACCATGGGAGCAGTAGTTCAAGGGACCTGCTTGTGTAGAGCAGGACACAGCATGGTAAACTACATTACATAGTGGTCAGGAAAGCTGATTGGACAATATATCACCACTACACGGCCTAACATGTAAACGGACACAATGACGTTTACAAAAGCTTTGGACATCGATATACTTTTAACGTGTTAAAGAACGTGAACGAGACAGAGATTTCTAGTAACCTTTCAGAATGTGAACTTTCCACCGAAGGAGAGATTTCTAGGAACCTTTCAGAACATTGTTCCTTTGTCTCCGGCTGTGTCCTCAACAGAATGGACACGTCCAGTACAGAGACCCACTAAGCTGCTCAGGGGAGACAGTAAAAGACAGAGCGTTTGCTCTGGTCTGTCTAAGCGGGGTTAAATTGGCCGTGCTTTCAACTTTTTACAAGCTCTCATTGGTTATATTGTATCAGGCAAAAGCTATGGATCACAGATAAGAGTGAGTGAATGTGTTCCGACGAGTCATTTGACCGGGCACTGGTAGGGTCTAGGGGTGAAAGGTTAATGCTGCCCCAGCAACACTATTAATAGGAGAACCAGACACAAGCAGCTATCCCCTCTCTTCGACAGTGTGAATGGCGTGTCTGTTTGTTACCATGGAGATTATACAGCAGCAGTCAATGAAGACAGTCTCAGTTGTGTTAGCTCCCAGCCTCTGTGGCACTGTGTGTGGTCTGTTAAATACTGCCAGGGGTGTGCACAGAGACGGCACAGTCTGCACAGTCAGTCCCCTGTGCTCTCTCCCTGCTAAAGAAGCAAACGGCCCTGAACCTTAGTCAGAACACAGGCCCTCCCATTGCTGTGGTGCTGTCACGTTAACCTGGGCCTCATAGCTGTGGTGCTGTCACGTTAACCTGGGCCTCATAGCTGTGTTGCTGTCACGTTAACCTGGGCCTCATAGCTGTGGTGCTGTGCTGTCAGAGCACTATCAAGTCAAGACCATGGGGGGGGTGGGGGGGGTGGGGGGGGGGGGCGCTTAATTCGTTGTTCTGGAAGTACCGCGGCGGGTCACAAGGAGGTTTCGTGCGAGAAGCTGACGGAGGGCTCCATCTCGCCGCCGCTGGTTGTCTTGACGATGGGAGGGCATTCTTCAGTTGGAACCTGGAGAACAGGAACAGATAGATCAGTTCAATCACACATCATCTTCATCATCTTCATCCTCCTCCTCATCATCCTCGTCCTCCTCCTCATCCTCCTCCTCCTCATCCTCATCATCATCATCATCCTCCTCCTCATCATCCTCATCATCATCATCCTCATCATCATCATCCCATTCGTCAGAGGGCTAGTTAGGTCTGTCTTCCTCCCTGCAGCCACGTCCATCCCATAAACACACTCACTGGTGATAAAGGACGGTCATGTGACGGCTACCAGCCAATAGAACGCTGTTTCACTGGGATAGGTTAGACCAATAGAATAATTATTCATTGGGAAAGGTTAGACCAATAGCATGCTGTATCACTGGGAAAGGTTAGACCAATAGCATGCTGTTTCACTGGGAAAGGTTAGACCAATAGAATAATTATTCATTGGGAAAGGTTAGACCAATAGAATGCTGTATCACTGGGAAAGGTTAGACCAATAGCATGCTGTTTCACTGGGAAAGGTTAGACCAATAGCATGCTGTTTCACTGGGAAAGGTTAGACCAATAGCATGCTGTATCACTGGGAAAGGTTAGACCAATAGCATGCTGTTTCACTGGGAAAGTTTTAAACATGGCAGGGAAGTCATAAATCTCGATCACATGTGTAAACTCGTCTTGGATGAGACACACCTTTTCAAAGCATGAGTAGTCCTTGTGGGCATGCTGTTTCACTGGGAAAGGTTACACCAATAGCATGCTGTTTTTAAAGCCGTCTCAGCCTTTCTAAGTCTAAATGTTAATTTGTAAATTAAAGCGGTTGTGGTAATCTTTGCGGTGAAACCCTGTGGGTCTATCTACGTGTGTGTGTGTGTGTGTGTGTGTGTGTGTGTGTGTGTGTGTGTGTGGGCGGGGGAGTTCTGTGTGTGACTTTGTTAGAGAACACAAAGTCCTTCAAGGACAATAGAAAAGAAGCACATTCCTGGTAATTAAATAACAGACAAACAACCTTTAGGAGAAGGTCGTC
>CM030179.1:1460000-1485000 GCA_017639675.1 Aplochiton taeniatus | reverse complement strand
GGGTCCATAGTGGTCTACTGGTCAAAGGTCATATGTCATATATAAAGGGTCCATAGTGGTCTACTGTTCCGTTTATAAGTGCCAATCAAATGTGTGCCTTCACAAGTTTCCAGACCTTCAGACGAGTTTGAGAGAATGAGATTTGGAGGGATGGCCAGGCGGGACTGCCCCTGTGTTTGGGCTGTCAATCACCTGACCTGTTCTTACCTCATAACAGGACATGATCATCTGGTTAAGAAGCGTCGACACTGAGTAGAACGAGCCAGTCATTATACCTACACACACACACACACACACACACACACACACACACACACACACACACACACAGACAGAAACACACACACACAGACAGACAGACAGACAGACAGACAGAAACACACACACAAACATTAAGAAAAGAGAGTTATACAGTGAGAGATTAATAATAACTGACGACAGACAGTTTTATGTTTGAATTGGTTAGCAGACTTAAAACGGTTCTATGTCTTAATTGGTTAGCAGACTGAAACCAGTTCTGTTTTAATTAACAGACAGGCTAAAACCAGTTCTATGTCTTAACTGCTTTTGTACTTCGTAAATAGTAACGTGATCTGAAATGACGTGGTGGCATACCGTAGCTGATGAGGAGGAGGACGAAGGCTTTGTTGCGGAACAGATTGACCATGGATTGTCTGTAGGAGTATTCCTCTGAGAGACCCTCTGGAAGAACAGCCTGGGCGTGGCTAGGGGGCAGGGCGGGGCGGTCCCTAATCACTACGGCAACCAGAACAGATAGCAGTCAAACATCCCTGATCACTACGGCAACCAGAGCAGATAGCAGTCAAACATTACAGACCAAAATGTAATGGTATTCACACTCAAAAAGTCAACATACTAGTCACACAAACAAACTACATACTGTACCAGGCACATGGTTAAGAATAGTATTAATCACACACACACGCACACACACACACACACGCACACGCACACGCACACGTGCAAACACACACACACACACACACACACACACACACACGGTTTTAGGTGGGGGCATGGTTTCCATGCTGGTTGGTGCAGGTGAACACAGACATGGTTTTATCATAACACCGTAGTCTGGATAAGAGGCCTTGGTCCACACAAGCACACACGAATACACACACACACACACACATACACACACACACACACACACACAGACACACACACACACACACACACACACGTGTGTGTCAGTGTGTGTGACAGAGGGGGGGGGTGGGCTTAATGTGTATGTTTAAGAAGGATTGTGTGAGTACACAACCAGACATGGACATACCTGGGTTGGTTACCAGTAACCATCTAATCTACTGATCAACCAATAACACACTAGACTCAGCTCACACACGGCTGTGTGTGTGTGCGTGCGCGGCTGTGTGTGTGTGCGTGCGCGGGTGTGTGTGTGTGCGTGCGTGGGTGTGTGTGTGTGCGTGCGCGGGTGTGTGTGTGTGCGTGCGCGGCTGTGTGTGTGTGCGTGCGTGGGTGTGTGTGTGTGCGTGCGCGGGTGTGTGCGTGCGCGGGTGTGTGTGTGTGCGTGCGCGGGTGTGTGTGTGTGCGTGCGCGGGTGTGTGTGTGTGCGTGCGCGGGTGTGTGTGTGTGTGTACAGACCCACCTGTGACGGTCAGTATGAACAGCAGCGTAGAGATGCCGGCTGTTCCGTAGAACATGAGGCTGATGTTGTGCCCCATCAGGTCCTTGTCCTCCGGGGTGTTTGGCACCAACACAGGAGGGAGCAGGAACCCAATGGCTGTCCCCAGCTACACACGCAGAGAGAGGGATACAACCAGAGAGAATGTGTGACCAATGTGTCTTCAAGAGATGGAGAGAGAGCGAGAGAGAGAGAGAGAGAGAGAGAGAGAGAGAGAGAGAGAGAGAGAGAGAGAGATACAACCCGAGACAGAGATGGAGAGAGAGAGAGAGAGAGAGAGAGAGAGAGAGAGAGAGAGAGAGAGAGAGAGAGAGAGAGAGAGAGATACAACAGAGAGAGAGAGAGAGAGAGAGAACAGAGAGAGAGAGAGAGGGAGAGAGATCACAGAGATAGGGAGAGTGGAAGAAAAGGAGAGAAATGGGAGAGAGGAGAAGGCAGAGGACAACAGACATGAAACAGGGACTGTATTTACTGTGTTAGTTCAGATCACTATTTATCATGCTTTAACTATAAATCTTTTTATATTATTACCTTCTGTTTACAATAAAACACAGACGATAAGAATAGCCTATCCCAATGAGTTTTGAAATTCAGATAACTATTCATTATGCCTTAACTATAAATCTTTTTTTTATATTATTACCTACTGTACACAATAGAACCCCACACACACACACCTGGTTCCCGAGTACGGCTGTGGCACACGCGGTGGACACCTCTTTGGGTCCGAACCAGACCGAGGCGATCCGAGAGGGCAGGCCGAGGATAAACACCTGCGCCACAGAGCAGATCACCTGTGCCGTCATGGTGACGCCGAACAAGTCCGGTCGCACGCTAGCACACTTCACCCAGGCCCCGATACAGTTGAGTCCCGCGCCCATCACCGCCGTCAGCTTCAAACCCCTCTTATCCAGCATCCATGTAGCGGGGAAGATCAGCGGAATGTAGGCCACCATGTAAACAATAGACAGCCAGTCTATCTTGTCACTGGTCACTCCGTAGTAGTGGGTGAACACATTAGTGATGATGCTGTATTGGATCCACTGGAAGGAGTTGACGAGGGAAGACAAACTGAACACAGTCAGCACGGCGAACCGTCTCCAATACAGTTTGGTTTCTAGACATTTCTCCTTGCGGGGAAGCATCGCCTCTTTCTCACCGGGGGGGATCTCCTGTTCAAGCGCCTTCGAATCGAACGCGCGCAGATGGGCTGCAGTAGCGGCTCCATTCTCAAGACCGGCGTATAGATCTCCGTCCGGTACAGTTACGTTATCTGTCGGAGGTTTGCATCCGATGTCTATGTCGTCAGGTGCGGTGTCACCGTGGCGCAGATGCTCTTGCACGAGCTCTCCGGCTACCATGATGTTGCAAGGCTACTTTGACTAGCCTCGTACAGGCAAATATTAAGCCGGAAAGCGAGTAAATGCAATATAGACTACAGGGTATCAACTGGGCTATAGCCTACCTCACACTCCAGAGAAACGAAATTAAAGTATTAACCTAACCTCCATTTGAAATACTTATTAGAAGATGTGGGCTATAAGTATGAAGAAATCCTTCCTCATACTCTAGAAAGCCTGTAGCTCTTTATACGCTGATCCAATTTAGCCGGTTGCGCTCCAGTCGCCTGTTCCTTCCCCTGTGTTTCCTCCTCCCCCTCATCTCTCTCTTCCTCTACGTCACTCCCATCCCTCGCTCTAGTTATCTCGTTACCCCCCACCCCTCTCTCTCTCTCTCTCTCTCTCTCTCTCTTTCTCTCTCTCCTCTCTCTCTCTCTCTCTCTCTCTCTCTCTCTCTCTCTCTCTCTCTCTCTCTCTCTCTCTCTCTCTCCCACTCTCTCTCTCTCTCTCTCTCTCTCTCTCTCTCTCTCTCTCTCTCTCTCTCTGTAACGTGGTAGAGTATATGGGCAGGACGTGGAGGCTGGTAGACAGTCGCGGCTCTTACGATGATGACACAAGCTAACGACCATACATGCGGAACTAGAAAGGCTTTCTGTTTTTATGCCTTTGTGTGCGTGCGTGTGCGTGTGTGTCTGAGTTCGCGCGCGCGTGTTTGTGTGCTATACCGATTTACGGTGGTCGCAAATATAGCCTATAGTAGTCATTTTTATTTAGACCAACAAAATAGAGATAATGTAATAGCCGTGAGCAATTGAAATGATGAGAATATAAACAAACAGGAAAAAATGCATTCAATTAAAACTGAAGGAAACCGTTAATTTAATAGACAGGCTAAAGATGTATGTGCGAAGTGAGTGACACACGGTATGATACAAATCCTAATCTTAGTTTAGCCCAGAGAGAATAAACCAGTCAGCAGCCCACACCTGATACTCAACCATTCCACTGTTTGACGAATAATGGTCATTCATTCCGTTAGGCCTATGTTTTTCAGATCTTGTTAGATTGTCTCCTGTGCTCTATAATTAAATATCAGTGAGCTCATAGACTTCAAAGTTATGTTTCGTGCTGAAAATATTGAACTGTATTGTAAACACATTTTTATTAGGCCTATCTGCTTATTTTTTATTTTATTTATTCATTTATTTTATTATATAACTTATATAGGCTATTCTGCCTTAAACAGGGCACTGTTGGAAAAGAGACCTGGTCACAGTGGTTACCCCTGTATAGACAATTCAAAATAAATAAGCCTAATCAAATTTTCCCCGGAGTGCCTTCCAGTTTGGAACAGTTTACATTGTTGGTCACACATTCTCAAATTTCGGAAGCCATGGTTACCGCGGCACCTGCAGACACTGACGATATGCGCGAGGACTAGAGCCACCATTCACCGGATTCTGGGACACGCCTAAAACGACAGCGATTGTATGCTAAATATTTTAAAAATCATGGCTAAATCCAAAGAACAGACTCTGTTTGAGTTGAACATGCGCAGGGGGACATGTTGCCGAGAAAAGATGGACGGCAAGTACTGGGAGCACGCGGAGCGGAAGCATTTTGCCGGGCACCTCAAGACCACCTGCGACTTCGCCAGGCTCCAAGCGGTTGCACCAGAGCACAGGTCTGCGTGGACGGAAAACCACGTCGCCAAGTACCCTGAGAGGAAACACTATGAGGAGAGCTGTAAGAGTATGAGCGCGCGAGCGCGTTTGTGTGCGCGCGCGCGTGTGTTTGTGTATTAGTGAAAGAGATGGAAAGAGTCCTTAACTATGCATTTGAATTTAGCTATAAGAAAAGTATTCGTTTTGTTTCCAATGTTTGCCTAAAGTATGTGTTTATTCCATCATGCTGATTATTCTGTTTCGTGTTTCTCCTTTCCAGACAAAACGCATCTGGTGTAAGTAACTGGTCTGCATGCAGGATCTAATAAGGTCCAATAACTCTCCAATAAATTCTTCTTCAGCTATTCCTATTTCATATTGTTACTGTTTGTTACGAAGAGATTTAATTTAACGGGAAGAATTCTTATAGAGCAAGTAAAAAAAAACATTACATAACAATACATTGGACATATTCTGTCATAATCACTGTAAATGGATTTGTGTGTTTTTATCAAGGGTGTAGTTCCGAAACTGAAAAGTGAAGCCTATGCGGAAATACCTTAAACCTGCATTCTTTCAAATAGCCTCTGCTGGTTGAAAAAAGTATTGCAACTGTATGGAAGTCTATGAGAATTACCCTACTTCTCACTTACTTTATTACACCAGTAAAAACAAATCTTGCAAGTTTATGGTCTCAATCGCTAGTTTCCAGTCTTTTTCAATACAGCATGATGTTCATTTTGTAAATGATGGTCCCATTTAGAGTAAAGTAGGCGATAAAGCAGGGTATGCTTTAGGGCGTGGCTAACTTGTGATTGACACCCCATTTTGCACTTCGCTGTCACTGTTTAACACTTATTAAGTTAGGTCATGTTAATATAGCCTTAGATTTACAAAACCTATTTTAAAAACACAATGTAAGAATGAATATTTTTTTACCATAAGTTGTTAACTTAGCGTTCTACAGTTTAACGTTAACTTATCGTCACTTCTGGTTTCAAAAGACCACGATGGCAACGTGCGTTGCAACCAAGATGGCGATGGCCAAAATGCTAAACTCGAGGCTTCAAAACGGGAGTCCAAAGACCAGCACAGCACAGCACAGCCGATCACAGCACAGCACAGCACAGCACAGCACAGCCAATCACAGCACAGCACAGCCAATCACAGCACAGCACAGCCAATCACAGGACAGCACAGCACGTTGCAGCACAGCACAACCAATCACAGCACATCAGAACATCGCTAGCACAGTTGATCACAGCGCAGCAGAGCACAGCACAGCTTATCACAGCCAATCACAGCACAGCAGAGCACAGCACAGCTTATCACAGCCAATCACAGCACAGCAGAGCACAGCACAGCTTATCACAGCCGATCACAGCTCAGCAGAGCACAGCACAGCTCAGCACAGCACAGCCCTCCCTCTCTCACACCGCCACTGAAACCCTTATTCACTTCAACTCTAGTCGACTTGACTACTGCAACTCGCTCCTCCCTGGCTTTGGCTCTCACTCACTATGGGCCTTTCCTCCTTGGTTTCATCTTTATGGTTTATTATGAAAGCATGGCCCCTTCTCCCCAGTCTACCCCATCTTGTTTGTTTTCAAACCCCGGCCCCCTGCTCTCCATAGGAGTTCCAGTTACAGTATTTCTGCTCCACCTCCTATATATCAACCTAACCTCCAATGGCCCCTTATTATTGTTACCATATCCTCTATGTGATGAATGAATGATGACCTCTCCCTCAGTAGCCTGCAGGCCTAACAGACAGGAGGTTGCTTACAGTAAAGGCAGCTTGAAATATTGTATTACACCTCCAAGAATGTTCACATATATCTTTTTATCACTTACTTTCATGAGCAGTAAATGATATACATTATACTTATATCAGTTATACAAACAGTAGATAACAGTTTTCACTGCTAACACTTTATTCACAATATGACAGGACCACCAATCTTTGGTATCTATCTAATATATCCTATAAGTTGTTATTATCGCCTTGCACATTATGCTTTCATGGTCGGATGTCCTGTTCTTCTGGGAATTACCACAAGGTAGCGCCATCGAGTCTGGGAGTCGGGAAACGCCAAAGACAACATCACACACACAAGTCATATAGTCATTGGTGGGCTGTTATTTTTCAGGAGCTTCTGTTATAAATATCAACCGTAGAAACATCCAGTGGCCGAACTGAGCTGCTCTGAATGTCTAAAGGTAGAGTTATACCCTGTAGAGAACAGGTTTGAGAACAGGTATTTTGTACCATGTAGAGAACAGGCATTTATACCATATAGAGAACAGGTTAGAGAACAGGTTAGAGAACAGGTATTTATACCATGTAGAGCACAGGTTAGAGAACAGGTATTTATACCATGTAGAGAACAGGTTAGAGAACAGGTATTTACACCATGTAGAGAACAGGCATTTATACCATGTAGAGAGAACAGGTATTTATACCCTGTGGAGAGAACAGGTGTTAATACCATGTAATAATAATAATAATAATAATAACTTTAATTTGAGAGTGCCTTTCTAAAACCCAAGGACACTTAACAAGGCATATTAAAAACAGACAATTAAAACAAGTATGCAACAATAATAAAAGAGGTTAGGTGGAGCTAAAGGCCTGGCAGAACAAGTATGTTTTGAGTAGTTTTTTAAAAGTGTCCGGGGCATTTCGGATCTCAAGGATGAGAGTGTTCCAAATGGTGGGGGCAGCCACGCTTAATGCTCTGTCCGTAACCTGGTGTGAGGGATGGAGAGCAGTTCCATGTTGGCAGACCTGAGATTCCGGGTGGGAATGCAGGGGAGTAGGAGGTCTGAAATATATTGTGGGGCCCGGGCGTGAAGGGATCTGTATGTGAGGAGGAGGACTTTATAGGAGATACGGAACTTGACAGGGAGCCAGTGAAGGTGCATGAGTGTGGGGGTGATGTGCTGCCAAGGGTTTGGTGCAGGGTGAGAACCCTAGCAGCTGAGTTCTGGACGTACTGAAGTCTATTCAGGGTTTTACTAGGAACCCTGCATGTAGAGAACAGGTATTTATACCCTGTAGAGAACAGGTATTTATACCTTGTAGAGAACAGGTATTTATACCCTGTAGAGAACAGGTATTTATACCTTGTAGAGAACAGGTATTTATACCTTGTAGAGAACAGGTATTTATACCCTGTAGAGAACAGGTATTTATACCTTGTAGAGAACAGGTATTTATACCTTGTAGAGAACAGGTATTTATACCCTGTAGAGAACAGGTATTTATACCTTGTAGAGAACAGGTATTTCAGAATCTCTAAGGGTAGTGTTATATCATGTAGAAAGAACAGGTACTTATGCCATGTAGAGAGAACAGGCAATTCAATCACAGTGGACAGTTTCTCATGGACAACTCATTCGCTTCTGGATTTGCTTGGTTTTATTTCATCATTGTAGCCCATTTAAGGTTATCGTTAAGTCTACTTAGTAGTATTTTAGTACAATGAACAGTTGTAAAATATATCTATCAGTTATATCACAGTTACACATTGTAAAAAACATTGCACATTTTGGAGGACAATTGCATTTAATTAAAAAGACCTAAATAGAATCTAAACACCTTCTCTATTTTTAATCATGTTTCAAAATACACAGGATCCAATGTTATAAAAGGTATAAGTACAATCTAAATCAACTTTTAATCATGGAAAGAATATTCTTAAGGCACAACCTATTTCTTCTGATCATGTTGTAATCCAGAATGAGGATCCAAGGAACCAGATGTGATTTGATCAGATCCCTATCATATTTGATCCGATCCCTTTCATATTTAATCAGATCCCTTTCATATTTAATCAGATCACCAGAGTCTTGGGCTTCTCCCAGGGAAACTCCTCCCGGCCAAAATGGCCGAAGCATGCGGTGCTCTGGTAGATGGGTCGTTTCAAATCCAGTTCTCTGCGAGAAAAACAAACAAACAAAAAAACGCACTCAAACAAATCAGTTCAGCAACTTTTCTGATCACTGACACCGTACGTATCCCTTCCAAGTAATATTTCTGAAATTATAATAAAAAAAATGCCTTACTTAACAATGACTCCAGGTCTTAGGTCGAAGTTCTTCTGAACGATCTGTACGAGTTCATCTTCATCTCTGGTGGACGTGCCGTAGTGAAACACGGAGATGGACAGAGGCTTACTCACACTGATGGCGTAGGAGATCTGAAACACACCAATCAAACGCCAGTATTCTTCATGCACACCAATCAAACGTGAGTATTCTTCTTCGAAACCAATCAAACGTCAGTATTCTTCATCTAAACCAATCAAACGTCAGTATTCTTCTCCTTCCCTTTCTTATACAATATTATCTACAATAACAAATTCACAAAACAAACAAATGAGCTTTTCCTGTCAAGTCGCTCTTTTTTTCGCCTCTCAAGAAACTACATGTACACTGAGTTAAAACCTTAGATCTCACTTTAATCAGAAAATATCACACTTAGTTGTCCTTAAAGAAGGGACCTTTTATTTAGCAGAGCCAGTGTAGACAAACATATATTTGCTTATCATAATAATAATAATATAATAATATTGTAATAATAATCATCATAATCAGGAACCTTTTATTTAGCAGAGCTCTAGAGGGTAGGGACAAATATATTTGCTTATCATAGAATAATAATAATAAATAATACAATATAATATAAAATAATATAATATAACATAATAATAATCATCATCTCACCTGAACCAGTGCTCTCCTGCAGAGTTTGGCTTTGACCAGAGACTTGGCGACCCAGCGTGCTGCATAAGCCCCTGACCGGTCCACTTTGGAGTAGTCCTTGCCAGAGAAAGCCCCTCCTCCATGGCCTCCCCAGCCTCCATAGGTGTCCACAATGATCTTGCGGCCTGTGAGTCCTGCATCCCCCTGTTGGCACACACATACAACAACACATCCCAGTCAAAAGGAACACCAGCAGCAACTATGTTACCAGTTATACTAGTACATACATATCGTTTGTTTAGAGATGTTTGTCTCTCAGAAACAGACCTTTGTTCCACCCATTAGGAAGGGGGGAGGGATAGATAGAGAGAGAGAGAGAGAGAGAGAGAGAGAGAAAGGGGGAGTGAGGGA
This sequence comes from Aplochiton taeniatus, assembly GCA_017639675.1. NCBI lineage: Eukaryota > Metazoa > Chordata > Actinopteri > Galaxiiformes > Galaxiidae > Aplochiton > Aplochiton taeniatus. Next base: position 1,475,209 of record CM030179.1, on the reverse strand, counting down.
GGGAGGGAGGGAGGAATAGATAGATAGATAGATAGATAGATAGATAGATAGATAGATAGATAGATAGATAGATAGATAGATAGATAGATAGATAGATAGATAGATAGATAGATAGATAGATAGATAGATAGATAGATAAGAGAGAGAGAGAGAGAGAGAGAGAGAGAGAGGGCTAGAGAGAGACATGCCATGAGTCCATTCTCTGGAGACACAGACCTTTGGTCCACCGATGAGGAACTTGCCGCTGGGCAGCAGGTGGTAGACGGTGTTGTGGTCCAGGTACTGAGCAGGGATCACCGCCTTGACCACCTTCTCCATCAGATTGTGTCGGATCTCCTCCAGTGTGATGTCATGGCGGTGCTGAACAGAGATGACTACGGTGTGGACACGCACTGGCTCCATGGCGCCCATGTTGTCACAATACTCCACAGTAACCTGAGAGGAAAAGATAGAGAAACATGTCAGAGATTATTTGTTATACTTTGACATAGATCGATGAGAATAATAATAACTTTATTTTCATAGCACCTTTCATACATAAAATACAGCTCAAAGTACTATATTTGACAATGTAGTATAGAGTTTGATAATATCATTTCCGATTCCAAACAGGACAGTTCAGTCGGGGACAAATGCCGTAACTACCTTTAGTGCAATTGTAATGAAAATCCGGCAGGTACTTCTGTTATTAAGTGGATTTGTGTTGTATGTGTAACTGGTAGGACTTAAGGACTCTGTAGCCTAGAACAGACTGCTGGGGGTGGATTTATAAAGGTGGGATTCTACAGGGTCCTAAAGTCCTACCATGTTACATATGTATGCCACACAAACAATATACACAAATACAAGCTTTGAAGGTCCCTTTGACTTAGACCAATGAACTCACTTGTGTTTTTCCATCAGGCAGTATCCACGGGCACTCTCCATTCCTGGACAACTCCTTCATCCTGATATTGAGCTTGTGGGCCAGTAGGATGGTCAGGGGCATGCACTCCTCTGTTTCGTCTGTGGCATAGCCAAACATCAGGCCCTGGGGCCAGGAGACAAACAGGGAAAGGCTGTTCTCCTCATGTCCTTGGATATTGGTCCGTCTGGTAACTAAGACACCTGTCTATTGGTCAGTCTGGTAACAAAGACACCTGTCTATTGGTCAGTCTGGTAACAAAGACACCTGTCTAATGGTCCGTCTGCTAACAAAGACACCTGTCTATTGGTCAGTCTGCTAACAAAGACACCTGTCTATTGGTCAGTCTGGTAACTAAGACATCTGTCTATTGGTCAGTCTGGTAACTAAGATACCTGTCTATTGGTCAGTCTGGTAACTAAGACATCTGTCTATTGGTCAGTCTGGTAACTAAGATACCTGTCTATTGGTCAGTCTGGTAACTAAGACATCTGTCTATTGGTCAGGGAAAGGCTGTTCTCCTCATGTCCTCCAGTTTAAACCATCTAAGGATTTACTTAGACTCCTTGTAACAGCTATCTCAAAACAATTAAAAATAATAAAAAAAAATAGATAGTGCGCTAAAAAATAATTTTAGACAAATATGCAATGTAGACAGTTGAAGTTAACAAATGATCTGGCACGGTTCCTCAATGGTACATGAATAGCCAGAGGCATGTTCATAGGATTTCTGTAAATGTGCAAGCCCAGACACATTGGTAGGATACCCACAGGATAGTGCAGGAGGACATCACTCCTACACACACAACTTTCTTTTTGATCTATTATCTAAAACATGGCGTGACAGCCTTGACATTGGATGTTGTCCAATAAATACTGATTAAAATAAGCATTATATATAACAAAACTGTTTCTTTGTCTCTTAAACATTTCATACAAACTACAAATAAATATTAGTAATAAATAATAACAAATTTAGAACTGGGAAAGAAGGGCATTTAGCGGTCTGAGGAGAACCTCTAGAGCAGTGTTTCTCAAAGTGTGGTCCGCAAGAGACCCTTAATGGTCCGCCAGTAGATTTGATTGATATAGGGATTGTGCTCAATTTCACCAATAATCTCTCTAATTTGTAACAAACTGTTGAAGTAGGCCTTTTGTTTTTGTGGGTTTCAGGGAGCTAGGTGGTCCGTGAGTTTATTTTAATGGTTAAGTGGTCCTTGGTCTGAAACAGTTTGAGAAACACTGCTCTAGAGCTACAGCGATGGTACTTAGGAATGATTTCATAATTAGTTTAACGTAAGCTATTTCTTTCATAACACCATTATGTCACTTTTTTAAACCAATTTTCTCATAAGATTGCATTGGTTTGATGAGGTTTGAGGATTAATGAAGCTGTCGACAGAGCTTAATAATCTCATCGCTTTATGCTGGTCATACTGTAAGCAGTCAATATTCTATCCCCTGCTTAATATAATAAAGTGTTAGGGTAAACACAGACTGTTACTGAACCTGCTGCTTAATATAATAAAGTGTTTAGGTAAACACAGACTGTTACTAACCTGCTGCTTAATATAATAAAGTGTTAGGGTAAACACAGACTGTTACTGAACCTGCTGCTTAATATAATAAAGTGTTAGGGTAAACACAGACTGTTATTAAACCTGCTGCTTAATATAATAAAGTGTTTAGGTAAACACAGACTGTTACTAAACCTGCTGCTTAATATAATAAAGTGTTAGGGTAAACACAGACTGTTACTGAACCTGCTGCTTAATATAATAAAGTGTTTAGGTAAACACAGACTGTTACTAAACCTGCTGCTTAATATAATAAAGTGTTAGGGTAAACACAGACTGTTACTAAACCTGCTGCTTAATATAATAACCTGTTTAGGTAAACACAGACTGTTACTGAACCTGCTGCTTAATAAATAAAGTGTTAGGTAAACACAGACTGTTACTAACCTGCTGCTTAATAATAAAGTGTTTAGGTAAACACAGACTGTTACTAACCTGCTGCTTAATATAATAAAGTGTTTAGGTAAACACAGACTGTTACTGAACCTGCTGCTTAATATAATAAAGTGTTTAGGTAAACACAGACTGTTACTAACCTGCTGCTTAATATAATAAAGTGTTTAGGTAAACACAGACTGTTACTAAACCTGCTGCTTAATATAATAAAGTTTTAGGTAACACAGACTGTTACTAAACCTGCTGCTTAATATAATAAAGTGTTAGGGTAAACACAGACTGTTACTAAACCTGCTGCTTAATATAATAAAGTGTTTAGGTAAACACAGACTGTTACTGAACCTGCTGCTTAATATAATAAAGTGTTTAGGTAAACACAGACTGTTACTAAACCTGCTGCTTAATATAATAAAGTGTTAGGGAAAACACAGACTGTTACTGAACCTGCTGCTTAATATAATAAAGTGTTTAGGTAAACACAGACTGTTACTGAACCTGCTGCTTAATATAATAAAGTGTTAGGGTAAACACAGACTGTTACTAAACCTGCTGCTTAATATAATAAAGTGTTAGGGTAAACACAGACTGATACTGAACCTGCTGCTTAATATAATAAAGTGTTAGGGTAAACACAGACTGTTACTGAACCTGCTGCTTAATATAATAAAGTGTTAGGTAAACACAGACTGTTACTGAACCTGCTGCTTAATATAATAAAGTGTTAGGGTAAACACAGACTGTTACTAACCTGGTCCCCTGCACCGATGTCCTCCTCATCTCGGCCCTCAAACACACAGTCAGTTATCTCATAACACTGAGGCTCCAGGGCCAAAAGCACGTTGCAGGTCTTATAGTCGAACCCTGCAGGAGGGAGGAGGGAGGAACAGAAGGAGGGGAAAGAGGAAGGGAAGAAGGAAGGGAAGGAGGAAGGGAGGGAGGAAGGGAAGGCGGAAGAGAAGGAGGGAGGGAGGAAGGGAAGGAGGAAGGGAAGGAGGAAGAGAAGGAGGGAGGGAGGAAGGGAGGGAGGAAGAGAAGGAGGAAGAAGAAGGAGGAAGGAAGGGAAGGAGGAAGGGAGGGAGGGAATGAGGAAGAGAAGGAGGAAGAAGGAGGAAGGAAGGGAGGGAGGAAGGGAGGGAGGGAAGGAGGAAGAAGGAGGAAGGAAGGGAGGGAGGAAGGGAGGGAGGGAGGGAAGGAGGAAGAGAAGGAGGAAGGGAAGGAGGAAAGGAGGAAGAGAAGGATGAAAGGAGGGAGGAAGGGAGGGAGGAAGGGAAGGAGGAAGAGAAGGAGGAAGAAGAAGGAGGAAGAGAAGGAGGAAGAAGGAGGAAGGAAGGGAAGGAGGAAGGGAGGGAGGAAGGGAAGGAGGAAGAGAAGGAGGAAGAAGAAGGAGGAAGAGAAGGAGGAAGAAGGAGGAAGGGAGGGAGGAAGGGAAGGAGGAAGAAGAAGGCGGAAGAGAAGGAGGAAGGGAGGGAGGAAGGGAAGGAGGAAGAGAAGGAGGAAGAAGAAGGAGTTAGAAGAAGGAGGAAGAGAAGGAGGAAGGGAGGGAGGCGGGACAGAATAGAATTACACAGCAAGTTCCTGAACAAAATGAACCATAATAAATATAACATAATAATAAATGGTTTGAATATTATCAAATCAATTTGATTTGTATAGCACGTTTCACACACAAAGGCAATTCAATGTGCTTTACACAAGGCAAGCAAAGGCATAACAGGAATAAATAAAAGACAAATAAATGAATAAAAAACATTCTAATATTATTGTTAAATCCCGAGCATACCTTTGTCAGATTGGTCATAGCCGATGCTCCTGACGGTGTTTCTCACCACTGTCTGCAGATCCACCGTGGCCTCTGATGTCACCTCTCCACAAAGCAGAACCATGCCTGTCTTCACCACACACTCTGTTTCAAACATAGAACAGGAGAACAGCTGTTCGACTTCACCACACACTCTGTTTCAAACATAGAACAGGAGAACAGCTGTTCGACTTCACCACACACTCTGTTTCAAACATAGAACAGGAGAACAGCTGTTAGACTTCACCACACACTCTGTTTCAAATATATAACAGCTGTTAGACTTCACCACAATCACCAATTCTAAGCTCCTCGGAGCCAAAAAAGGATACATCTTAAACTGCATGATAGGCTGGTCTCCTCATTTTTTTTTTACATTCAAATGTAACTTACCACAGGCAACCTTGGAGTCCGGATCTTGTGTCAGGTATGCATCGAGGACAGCATCGCTGATTTGATCACACATTTTATCTGTACAATGAACAAATAGACTGCTGCTGATAAGAGGACACCCTGGACACAGGCCTAAAAATAATAGTGATAATACCAATAATAATTACATTTGATTGATTCTGCAGAACGGCTTTTTGATCTTAATGTTGTTGCAAATAGAATAGTTCCCCCAGCTACTGTGTGAGCGGTCCGGGTAGGACAGTGATTCATAGATGGTTCTACTAGCTACGATGTTCCAGGCCTACGGTTCTGTAATTCATAGATGGTTCTACTAGCTACATTGTTCCAGGCCTAAGGTTCTGTAATTCATAGATGGTTCTACTAGCTACATTGTTCTAGGCCTAAGGTTCTGTAATTCATAGATGGTTCTACTAGCTACATTGTTCCAGGCCTAAGGTTCTGTAATTCATAGATGGTTCTACTAGCTACATTATTCCAGCCCTAAGGTTCTGTAATTCATAGATGGTTCTACTAGCTACGATGTTCCCAGCCTAAGGTTCTGTAATTCATAGATGGTTCTACTAGCTACATTGTTTAAAGTTCTGAAATTCATAGATTGTTCTACCAGCTACATTGTTTAAAGTTCTGTAATTCATAGATGGTTCTACAAGCTACATTGTTTAAAGTTCTGTAATTCATAGATGGTTCTACTAGCTACATTATTCCAGGCCTAAAGTCTAAACGAACCGAATCTGAAGCGCCTAGGGGCCTAGAAAACAGGTTGGGTTTAGCGCCTAGGGGCCTAGCAAACAGGTTGGGTTTAGCTGGGTCCAGTCCTTCTTAACTTTCATGACATCATTACCTATGCCAAAGATGCCTCCTCCCTCCATATTCAAAGCTTAAGATAACATAGACCACACAACTGGTTTACTTGAACTGTTTAAAGCTACATATGCTAAATACATGTTATTCTTTCGCCAAAATGAACAGAGCTAGTTAATAGAAGTGGCTGGTGTGCTTGAAGTGAACAGTCAACAGCCAGTCTTGTTTTGTGCCACTGACAAAAGGCTTTGTTTTTCGCACTTCAGCCTGATTTGTACTGTCACATATTACTACATGAAAATAAGATGCGTTTTTTTTTTGCGTGAGCTTCCTGCTAAATTTATTTAGTCCAATACAAAAAAAGATCCCAATAAACAAAAAACTCCTCAACAAATAATTAAAGCGGGATCTGAATTTAATCTAACTCAGGTCAGATTGTTGGTATTAGTTCAATTGAATATTCACGATTGGAACCTATGGTCCACCTATATAAGCGGCATCCTGTTCCACGTTATTATCTAGACTAGAAGGTACTTCCCTTCCACCTTCCGCCTTCCAATCGACTGATCTCTCTAGTGACGCTTTTTTCATATATACTTGTGCAAGAGAGCCCCACACAGTGGTGAGTTATTCATTAGATATGGGTTAACCTTTGCTTCAAACATGGAAGTTGCTGGACAAAGAAAGATATACATATTCGTTAATGTGTTATTTTTATTGTCTCAGAAAAGGAGGAGTGATATTTGGACATTTGGACACAGCGCAAAAGACGATGTAATTTTTAAAGCAGTGTTTAAGTTGATGATATTTTGTCATTTATTACTTGTAAAACGTATCTGTGAAAAGTAATTGTAATAACGTCTTGATATAGCACGTTTTAATGAAAAAAAAATGAACGACAAAAGCTTTAATAAATCATAAAATAACAATAGAAGTAATAAAACAATGCACTTATTCGTATAGGCCCTAAATCGATTTCATATCGATAGATTGTTTTAAAGACAACATTTGTGAAAATAATTGAAACGATTGAAATACTGCCCAGTATCCTTGTTCAGTGCATGCATCCGCGTAGAGCTGTGCAGCCTAAAATGTGTACAGCATTCACCAAAACATCTGGAGAAAACTTCTTGCATATTATGTCCTGCATTTTTATTGGAAATGATATTGGTAGTGTCAACTGAACTTACCCGAATGTCCCTCCCGAACCGATTCGGAAGTGAATAGGAATGTTTTGCGAGATCTATTGCCAGTACCGCTAGGATTCATTGTTAAAATCGATGGAGCAACTTGAAGTTATACGTGACGGGGTTATTTAGCGATTCGAAGCTGTTGGCCTCGAGGCTAGCGTTAATTAGGCTACAGAGCGAAATATGACTGCTCTCGGCCGCAGTTCCTTTAGACAATCTCTACCCGATTCATTAACATCCCCGGCATTGCTTCCCCGGCATTATTTGGGGTCCGGACTCAGTTCAGCTAGCATGTAGGCTACTTCCGGCGCGCAATTTCAAAATCGCCAATACCATAACGTTAGTTATGAAAGATTTAATGAACGTATTTAGTAAGCTAGAGAAATTAATTGTGTTACATTTTCGAACGTTTTAATAATTCTCAGGGTTAGCACTTGCTTTCTAACTAATGCTTCTTCTCGACCGCGCCCACTAAAGACACATTGAGAGAAAGTTCGCTTTGATTGACATGGGCTTAACCTACGGCCATTACCCTGAACAGTCTACACAACATTTGTCCAGATTGTGTGCGTCTTTTCCCCTGATTTAAGAGTGAATTGAACAAAGATTACTGCACGTTGTTGTGTCTATATAGTTCAACCATTTATTATAGGCTAATACTGATAACGTCCTATATGATGCATACACAGACTGCAATGTATTGCATTAGCCCATTAGTGCCTCTGCATAAATGGCTAACAGATTATAAAAGACTATTTGCTATAAGAACCGATTTCTGAAACTATATGGATCATTGTCAAAAAACTCCCCCCCACAAAAGTCAAAAGCGCCGACACAACATGCAAAACATTAGACATCTCTTGCAAAAGCAAACACTTAATCAAAAGCAATTTTACATCATAATAATAGTCAATGGGCCTAAGTGTGTTTTCTGGGTCATTACTGTTAAAGACTGACATGTGGACCTGGTAACTTTTTAAGAATAAAAAAAAAAAAAATGTTTTGAACATTTAGTCAGAATATGTCTTAGTCTACATGATTAACTGTCTTTTTCAGACATTGGCCGTACCAGTGTCCCATTCATTCCATTAAACTTTAATTACCCGTATAATAAACGACAATGGCGCTTTGGACTCTGCTCCCGTCATAACAGCTATAACTGACTTCATCAGTTTGAAACATTTTGACCTTATCTGGGATCGGTGAATAGGGCTACGCATGTTTTATCGACACACCCTCCCTCCCCCCGTGTTCACTCAATATTCTGACTTTCACTTTATACTACGCCAGAAAAACAAGTAAGGCTAGGCCTTTTTTAGTATGTTGAAGAAAAGTAGTATTAGTTAGTGTATATTTCATAATTTACACGATAATCACAGTTGAAGAAACAGAATGGAGCGATAACAGGTAACGTTCAATCGAATATTAAAATATGATTTCCTTGATGGCTCTTCATTTTGTCTTCATTTCAGTTGGAAGAAGGTTTAATAGATCACATCCGACAAAATATGGAGACATATATCTTGAAGGTATTAATTACGGTAACTTAATTTGAGTCCGATGTGATCTATTAAACCTGTTTCCTTCTGATCCGTAACTTATCGCGAGAGTCAGAGTGAACAGGTGGCGATACCTGTAGACAGGACACACAAACTTCAGTATTCAATAACTTGTCTCATTCATGGATGAATACTTCCAATTGGCGTCGTGCATATGCACGTTATTTCTCTGCAGACTGATTATAAGCGTCAGCTAAATGTACTGGTGATGTGTATTGGTTGACTGCACGAGCTTTACCGTGACTGGCCTGTCTTCACACGATGATGAAAACAAATGAATTGGGTTTTATCAAAACTAGAACCATGCACAGTCTGGGTTTACACAACAGTAGTTTTGATTGAATGCATATTTCCCCCGGAATTAAGAGTGAATCAAACAAAGATTCGTGCACATTGTAGTGGCCATATTCGACTGGTATTGTAATGTTTTATAACTTATGATTAATAAACAGCTTGTCATTTACTATGAGATATATATATACAAGCTTTGACTCTGCATATAATAGAATAATTAACTTCAGATTCGGCTGTTGAATATATCTTGTGATAAAATGTGTGTCTCCTAGATGTATAGGTAACAGACCTGCCTGTGTGTCTCCTAGATGTATAGGTAACAGACCTGTCTTGTGTGTCTCCTAGATGTATAGGTAACAGACTTGTCTGTGTGTCTCCTAGGTGTAGGTGACAAAGTCATCATCCGGGTGGTGCTGCACCACACCTTTGATAAAGACTTCACCGTGCCACATGTGTCTGCAGACAGCAGAGTGGCGTATGATGTCAGCGCTCTGTTCCACGATACTAAAGGAGGACTCCTGCAGTGTCAGACTAACAACCAGGCTGTCCTCCAGATTCACTCTGCCTTACTGCAGTACAGCAGGAGAACTGGTCAGTCCCAGTATCAGCAGGGGGGTTATTCTGACACTCAACAATACTGAACCACTGGAGGTGTAAGATTCAACAGTAGCTCTCATAGGAATAGTGACCAACAATTACATCCCTATCTGGAAGTCTGAGTCATTCTGATGTTGTGTACTGTCCTTACTGCAGTACAGCAGGAGATCATTTTCAGAAGGGGGTTATTCTTACACTCAACAATACTGAACCTCTGGAGGTGTAGGATTCAAAACAACATGCTCTCTTATGCTAAAGATATAAACAATAATAATCCCAATATAGAAATCTGAGACATCCAAAAGACGTATTATTCTAGTATCAGCTTTGTTTGAACTAAATCTTCAAAATGGGCTCTGCTTATGCTGATGAATATGTTGTGTATTGACCATTGTGTGATGGATTATCTGTCAGAAACAAAGGAATCCAATGTTATTGTGGATTATCTTTGGAAGTAAGTCAAGGAAGCTTGATTCTGTTGACATTTGCACAGAGCGTGGTTCAAAACTACAGGGAGATGTTTGCTGTACAGATTGTCCCAACCTTTGACCACATATTTTGATTTTACAAGAGTAGTTTCCTTCTTTGATGAATTGGTTTCCATAATTTGGGTCCAAAGGAAATTCTTACCAATCCTCTGATTATTACAGTGATGGCTATTTGCCATCTAAACAGAGGAAAACAACCAGTGAGTTTGTGAGATGTTGTTAAGATGTCTAATTAGCTTTTATGCAGTGTAGTAATGTAATGTTGACTGTACTGTTTGTCTTGTTCAGCTGTAGTTTTGACTGTACTGTTGTCTTGTTCAGCTGTAGTGTTGACTGTACTGTTTGTCTTGTTCAGCTGTAGTGTTGACTATACTGTTTGTCTTGTTCAGCTGTAGTTTTGACTGTACTGTTTGTCTTGTTCAGCTGTAGTGTTGACTATACTGTTTGTCTTGTTCAGCTGTGGTGTTGACTGTACTGTTTGTATTGTTCAGCTGTAGATGTATAGTTATCAGACCTGTCTGTGTGTCTCCTAGGTCTAGGTGATAATGCAGTGTGTTCATGCAAATTATCTTGAGAAATCAGTCAAGACTGACCTAATGATTGTAAAATGTCATTCTTATAATTGAAGATTCCTTAAAGAATGTATTAAAGATTACAGGCTTTATAATACCATCATTAGTGAAGATTACTTAAATGTATTCAAAATAAAAGAGCTGTATAAAGTACCATGATTATTCTCAGATTGTTAATAGAAATGTAATAAAGCTTTGAAATATGTTCATGATTGTCAGCATTATGTTGACAATGTTGATGATTGGCTACATTGTGTAGGTCTATGTCTTTGTGTGATGTAGGGTGATTGTCTGTGCTGTGGGACGTTTTGGGACACTACCTAATTTATTCACAGCCTATTGTGGGACACTGCCTAATGTGGGACACAGAAGCTCCAATGGGTGTAGGTCTACCTGAAACAAATGCAAGTCAATAAAGATATAGTTTAACGCAAGCTGTGATGTCATGTTATCAAAATCACATAACTTCTCAAATGTCCAATCATAAATTGGCTTCACATACCAACTACTACCAACAAAATTGACTTACTTACTACATACCTGGTAACATAAATCTGAAACATAAACCATAACACCGTTATGATAACAGGCCAAAAGTGAAAGGCCTATATTATGTACTGCCTAACGGCAGAAGTTGGCCCAACTTCTATTTCAAGCGAGTTAGGCAAATAACTCGGCTAGCGATAATTTAAGAATAACTGGAAACTAATGCTGGACTACAGCGTCATCATACGCGTCACAGAAATCAACATTGCGAACAGAAGACATGCGAAGCATTCGCATGCAACACCGTTCCTGTCGGTTGCAACTGAAAATCCGCCATTCGAACCGGAACATTTGTAAGTTTACTTGTTTCAATAACGCCTTTTGATCAACAGGACCAACTATTGCAGTTCCGCTTCCTAGTTACTACAGCAACGTTCAAACGTTTGGCGCAAAAAAACGATGGCGGTAAACATGGAGCTCGAAACTAAGGGTGTTTACGTGAACGAAGATGAAGAGTATAGGGTACAACTTAATTCCAAAAAAGTAGTTGTTGAGCAGATAAAGAGATACAAAGAAGTGTTGAAGAAAGTTTTAGACGACCAGCCGGGAATCGCCGAAGAGGCGAAGCAGCTGTTGCTGCAAGAGTTGCTAACGGTGGGTTGGTCCAAGGAAAAGGATAAATTCTGCTCCACTTGCAATTTTGGCTTAGCTTGTTATCAACATTATTAGAACCACAAATGTTACTCCGATTCAAATATGATAAAATAACATGCCTAATAGTTCATATTTGTGATGTTAGAATTTCGAGGCCACCGTGCAGGAGAACGTGCTGATCAACGGAGCGGCGTGGGAAGACGCTCCTGATGATGAGGAGGGTGACGTATCAACACATGACAGCCTACATTTAATAAAGTCCCTTGTCAACACTTTTTAACACCTTTGTTTGGAAGGTTTGGTCCAAAATACAAATGAAAGCCTATGTGGTGAGGTAGAGAACCTTTAAAAGGCATGCCCTGCAGAGATAGCCTTACAAGGAAGACATGACAGGGAGTAGACCAATGACAGCATGGTGGACAGAGAAGCAAAGCTTTCTTGTGTTGTCTGGGAGCAACAACAAATAATAATCTGCTTAGAGTTTCTGTTTGCAAATAGTAAGTTACAAATTGCCACAGATGTATTGAACCGGCGAGTCCATGATAATTCCAGAGTTTGTTCTGTGAAGGGGGTGATGGTGGGGGATGTTTCAGACTGACCCCCCTAGTGAACCCAGGCCTTGTTTGTTCTGCGTCCACAGAGGATGAGGCGAGCGTTTTAGACACCTGTCTGGACGATCAGATCGTGGAGACGACCAGGAAGCGTCGCCGTTACCCCAAAGAGATCCTGCCCCACGCCGTGCGCTCACTCAAGGCCCAGCGCAAACTCCTGGTGAGCAGGGACGGGCAGATGGAAGAGAGAGAGGCCCCTAATGTCTTCACCAGCTGAAGAATATACACCGACTCAAAACTTCATAGCATGATCAAGGCGTGTGCGTGTGTGTGTGTGTGTGTGTGTGTGTGTGCGTGCGTAGGTAGGTGTGTGCATGCGGTGTAGGTGTGTGTGTGTGTGTTGTAAACTGAGTGTTCTCCATGTCTTTAGGGAATGCATGCTGAAGTGGTGAAGCCTCAGAAGCTGCAGAAAGACCCTGCTCAAGGTGCATAGGACTGGGTCACACACACGCACACACGTATACACACACACGATCTAATGAGTACCTGGTCAGTAAGGTGTGTGTGTGTGTGTGTGTTTCCATCCAGAGAGCCTGATGACCAGTCTATCAGCTGAAGCCCCAGGAATGTTCCAGAAGGCCAGTGCTGTCATGAAGGTATCAAACCAAACAAACCTATCGCACGAAGGTATCAAACAAAACTAACCTATCGCACGAAGGTATCAAACAAAACTAACTTGTCATACAAAGGTATCAGACAAATCTAACCTATCACATACAAGTATCAAACAAAACTAACCTATCACATGAAGCTATCAAACCAAACTAACCTATCACATGAAGGTATCAAACCAATCTAACCTATCACATGAAGTTATCAAGCAAAACTAACCTATCATACAAAGCTATCAAACAAAACTAACCTATCACATTCAAGTATTAACCAAAACTAACCTATCACATGAAGGTATATCAAACCAGACAAATCTTTTATTATAGTAGCGAATCTTTTATACACAGTGTCATACTATTAGAACACAACGTGTGTGTGTGTGTGTGTGTGTTCCCAGTCCATTGTGACTCTCCAGCAGAGGGCTGACGGTCTGAAACGGGTCCTCAACCTGCGACCAAGCCCTGCCTCTCTGGTGATCCACAGCGAGGTGTTTGGCAGCCGCACCGCCCAATCAGACGTTCTCCCCGCTCCCCCGGGCGGGGCCATCGGGAGCAGGCATCCAATTAAGTGTTCTGTGGAGGAGAAGGAGGATAGAAACTGCTACATTTCCTCCAATGAGACTGCAGCTGCTTGTGGTGACGCAGAGAAGAGAGATACACACTGAGGCTTATTCCCCATGTAACCCTTTCCCAGATGGACTATTCCCCATGTAACCCTTTCCCAGATGGACTATTCCCCATGTAACCCTTTCCCAGATGGACTATTCCCCATGTAACCCTTTCCCAGATGGACTATTCCCCATGTAACATTTCCCCAGATGGACTATTCCCCATGTAACCCTTTCCCAGATGGACTATTCCCCATGTAACCCTTTCCCAGATGGACTATTCCCCATGTAACCCTTTCCCAGATGGACTATTCCCCATGTAACATTTCCCCAGATGGACTATTCCCCATGTAACATTTCCCCAGATGGACTATTCCCCATGTAACCCTTTCCCAGATGGACTATTCCCCATGTAACCCTTTCCCAGATGGACTATTCCCCATGTAACATTTCCCCAGATGGACTATTCCCCATGTAACATTTCCCCAGATGGACTATTCCCCATGTAACCCTTTCCCAGATGGACTATTCCCCATGTAACCCTAATCACATAATGTATATGGGATACTGTATACTGTATAATTTGTAAACCCATAACGCGAGTCTGTCTGGTTCCGTTTGGTGAAACTAACCAACAAAACAGCCAACAGAAATAGCAAACGCAAGACATATTTTGTCGCAGTTAGATATCAATATAATAGTAATTATCTTCCAATAATGTTCAAAACTGGTAGCCTGTGTTCTGATCTAGAGTTATTGACAAGGTGATAATAGCAATACATTTATATATAAACTTTAAATAGCCTACATGAGGTTGTGAAACACTTGTTTTGTTGTGTGTGGAAGGATCCCCACCACATGACTTCAAATAAATGTTCAGTGATTTCAATAAAGCCTTTCCGTCTCTGATTGAAGTGAAACTGTGTCCATGCACTCTGGTGTGCCTGGCGTCAGTGGAAACGATACCTCGTTACAGACACCCGATCATTCCATTACAGAGACGAAGCAGTATGTGGCAGGGTGATCTCAGAGACCACTGATCACCGCATTACACATAGAGTTGCACACTGGTAGCTGGAGGGGACCTGGAGACTGCCCAGTACGTTACAGACCAGAGCTTCACACCGGGCACTAGCTAAGTAGGCTACGCTACAGACCAGAGCTTCAAACGGCTAGCTAAGTACGTTACAGATCAGAGCTTCACACAGGCAGCTAAGTCCGTTACAGACCAGAGCTTCACACAGGCAGCTAAGTCCGTTACAGACCAGAGCTTCACACAGCTAGCTAAGTACGTTACAGACCAGAGCTTCACACCGCTAGCTAAGTACGTTACAGACCAGAGCTTCACACCGCTAGCTAAGTACGTTACAGACCAGAGCTTCACACCGCTAGCTAAGTACGTTACAGACCAGAGCTTCATGTCAGCTGGAGAGTCTCAGACCAGACCACAGCCATGTCGGACTGCCGTGTCTCCGGTGGAGCGCCACGTTGCCTTGACAACGGCGTGGTCTTCCTGCACATGAGAGAGGTGAGTTACTCTCTGCGGACAGCCATCAGATTGGTTTTGTTTGGTGAACCGATACACAAAAGAAAGTGTGAATCCTACACCTTTACATTTTTGGTTTTAGTTTTCTTGAAATTTGTTTATT
>CM030179.1:1440000-1455000 GCA_017639675.1 Aplochiton taeniatus | reverse complement strand
AGGACGACTGATCCGTGTTAAGGGAAGAATGAACGGGGCCATGTATCGTGAGATTTTAAGCCAAAATCTCCTTCCATCAGTGAGAGCACTGAAGATGGAACGTGGCTGGGTCTTCCAGCATGACAATGATCCCAAACACACCGCTCGGGCAACGAAGGAGTGGCTCCGTAAAAAGCATTCCAAGGTCCTGGAGTGGCCTAGCCAGTCTCCAGACCTCAACCCCATAGAAACTTTGTGGAGGGAGTTGAAGGTTCGTGTTGCCCAGCGACAGCCCCAAAACATGACTGCTCTAGAGGAGATCTGCATGGAGGAATGGGCCAAAATACCAGCTACAGTGTGTGCAAACCTGGTGAAGACTTACAGGAAACGTTTGACCCCTGTCATTGCCAACAAAGGTTATGTTACAAAGTATTGAGTTGAACTTTTGTTATTGACCAAATACTTATTTTCCACCATCATTTACAAATAAATTCTTTAAAAATCCTACAATGTGATTTCCTGGATTTTTTTTTCTAATTTTTGTCTCTCATAGTTGAAGTGTACCTATGATGAAAATTACAGACCTCTCTCATCTTTCCAAGTAGGAGAACTTGCACAATCAGTGGCTGACTAAATACTTTTTGGCCCCACTGTATGTATTTACTGTCCATTCTCAATGTTTTTATTAAGAGTATGTTATCACTCTGTGGTCTATCAGCATTAAGAGAACAGTTATGTATTTATTGCGTGATGTGGTGTGTGGTGTGTGTTGTGTTGTATTGTGGTGTGTGTTGTTATGATGTGGTGTGTGGTGTTGTGTTGTGTGTGGTGTTGTGTTGTGTGTGGTGTTGTGGTGTGTGTGGTGTGGTGTGTGGTGTTGTGGTGTGTGTGGTGTTGTGTTGTGTGTGGTGTTGTGTTGTGTGTGGTGTTGTGGTGTGTGTGGTGTTGTGTTGTGTGTGGTGTTGTGTTGTGTGTGGTGTTGTGTTGTGTGTGGTGTTGTGGTGTGTGTGGTGTTGTGTTGTGTGTGGTGTTGTGTTGTGTGTGGTGTTGTGGTGTGTGGTGTGTGGTGTTGTGGTGTGTGTGGTGTTGTGTTGTGTGTGGTGTTGTGTTGTGTGTGGTGTTGTGGTGTGTGGTGTTGTGGTGTGTGTGGTGTTGTGTTGTGTGTGGTGTTGTGTTGTGTGTGGTGTTGTGGTGTGTGTGGTGTTGTGTTGTGTGTGGTGTTGTGTTGTGTGTGGTGTTGTGGTGTGTGTGGTGTGGTGTGTGGTGTTGTGGTGTGTGTGGTGTTGTGTTGTGTGTGGTGTTGTGTTGTGTGTGGTGTTGTGGTGTGTGTGGTGTTGTGTTGTGTGTGGTGTTGTGTTGTGTGTGGTGTTGTGTTGTGTGTGGTGTTGTGGTGTGTGTGGTGTGGTGTGTGGTGTTGTGGTGTGTGTTGTGTTGTGTTGTGTGTGGTGTTGTGTTGTGTGTGGTGTTGTGTTGTGTGTGGTGTTGTGTTGTGTGTGGTGTTGTGTTGTGTGTGGTGTTGTGTTGTGTGTGGTGTTGTGTTGTGTGTGGTGTTGTGGTGTGTGTGGTGTTGTGTTGTGTGTGGTGTTGTGTTGTGTGTGGTGTTGTGGTGTGTGTGGTGTGGTGTGTGGTGTTGTGTTGTGTGTTGTGTTGTGTTGTGTGTGGTGTTGTGTTGTGTGTGGTGTTGTGTTGTGTGTGGTGTTGTGTTGTGTGTGGTGTTGTGGTGTGTGTGGTGTTGTGTGTGGTGGTGTAGTGTGTGTTGTGTTGTGTTGTGTGTGGTGTGTGTTGTGATGGTGTGTGTTGTGATGTTGTGTGTTGTGATGTTGTGTGTTGTGATGGGGTGTGTGTAGGCCTGGAATCTGCTGATGTGATTGGCAAGCCAGTGTGACTGTTGCATCAGCTTTCTTACCCTCCTATGAATTGGGTTGCATCAGCTGATGCATCATGACTGGTCGTTGTGGAGATGGTGTGACACAGCATGTGTGTGTGTGTATGTGTGTGTTTGTTTGATTGTGTGTGTGCGTGCGTGCGCGTATGCGTGTGTGTGTGTGTGTGTGTGTCTTGCTATTGTTCCATTTTACCGGTTATACTTAGAGCATACTATCACCTTTACCCCTTGACCCCTCCAACCTGGAACCCAATGACCTCTGGCTGACCTCTGAGTGACCTCTGGCTGACCTCTGGCTGACCTCTTGCTGACCTCTGGATGATCTGCTGATGGCCTCAATGATCAACATTAAAACAGAGACAGGGAAATATGAATAGAATGTTCTATCAGATGTGAAACAATTGGTGGAGAAACGTAAATGAAAGCTCGCTGGAATCAACAGAAGGAATGATTTGCACCATGCGTTGCCATGACTACCAAGGCTAGTTTTCCGGTGGCACCCTCGTAGGGTGGCTCTTACAGCACCTCGTCCCGCCATGGACAGGTGGCCTACCGCAGGTCTTACACTGTTTGGATAGGAGTTATACATAAAGGCCAAATCCGTGGCATGGTTGATCAATCTAGTCAGAGAAACGTGGGCTAGGCTGACTGTGCTAGCTGTAGGTATGTAGCTGTGTCTTAATGCAGCAGCCCTGGACCTGAGACGTCATTCTGAATGGGATTGGTTCAGACACTAAGAGCCAGTTAACCCGACATAGATTGAGCCAAGTCCTAGACTAAATCTTACTGTCAATTGAGATTCTTCATTGAAAATGTTTTATAGTCTAGGACTTGGCTTAATCTATGTACGTGAAACCTGGCCTAAGAGTGGGGGCTATGCAGACATGTCTAGGCCGTACGAAACGTTTCGGCCGACTTTGACAGCAAACGCTGAGTCATGGTTGTTGTTGTTTTATGAATCCCTGGCTTATACAGCCGTTGGTCCGTCGGCAGGTGACTCAGCGATGTTACAGAAACGGTTTCCCCCTGCCTTATCTGCTTGAGATAACCACCTCTGAATCATAACCAATCTGGCACAGGATGAAAAGAGAAAAAGAACAGGTGTGTGTGTGTGTGTCTTTTACCCCTTTCATATCTTGTTGTGGTATGAGTTCTCTCCAAGCAGAGGACTTGCCCTGACAGGTACCTCAAACAAACGTCAACAAAATCATTCTGTCTTCTCATCATAAGTGTGGTTAGAAAAGTTACTTAAGAGCAAATAACTAAAGAGCTCAAACTAAAATGATGCAAGCTCTCTTTGAAGAAGGACGGTCTCCCTCTCTCCCATTAAAGGTGCTGTATGTAGGTCTAGAGAAGTGTGTAACCAAAAAAGCAAGAATTTGAATCACAACACTCAAAAGTGCGAACGTCTTGAGTCTTTGGTCCCTCCTCTCCCTCTCCATGGCCCCTCCCTTCAATCATTTGGAGTGTCCTCGAGGTGATTGATGGGCTGCCAGCCGTGCTTTGCAAAAACCCTCCTGATTGGTTAATATTAACCGTCCCTAGATTTTTGAAAAGCTGAATACAGGGCCCAGGCCACTCAAATAGATCACACCTTCCCTCTATTTGATTTAATGATATCCTCCAGAAGCTATGAAGTAAACATAAAAATATATTTACAAATATTATTTTTGTTCATAAATTCAAACTTAGATGCTGCAGGTTTAAAATGTGGTATTCCCTAAACAACTGTGAATGGAGATAGAACTTTCCTGTTTAGACGATCAAAGATGTACGAGAAAACACAGGCCACCAACAAAGTGCATGTATGTGTATTTGTCTTTATTGTCAACAGAGTATCAAAACACAGACAGCACAGTAGCTGGAACACGTCCGGTTATACAGCAGAGGTCGGAGCTGAACAGTCTCAAAGTCAATACTTTTGGAGGTTGAAGGTAACAAAGGTGTGTGTCGTATTTAAAACCGTGGCGCTCAGTAATATGGCAGGCATCCAGCACACACCTTTGACAACAAAAAAACGCAAGACGCCCGCATCCATTGTGATCCACACACAGACACCAACACAAGAAGTCAATTTCCCACAATGAAAACAGACTAATAAAATAATAATATATTTTTGAAGTTTCACTGAGTGTGTGTTTCGTTTCGACACCACTCAGACTGACACACAGCCGTTAGGTTGAGGACATGGTTCTCCTTAGACAAAGAAACCGGCCTCCATCTAAAGCATTGCTACAACTAGCAGATAGCGCGCTGTCGAACCACACAGCTCCTAGGAATCAACAGCTAACAGCTAGCGCGCTGTCGAAACACACAGTTCCTAGGAATCAACAGGAACCTGACCTTTAACTCTTAAATCGTTATGGGAGTGACTGACACCACAGCCCAGAGCCCTCCTTTTACGTAGAACTTCAAGCGGGGATTTCACACTGAAAGTCGACATGAACAGGGAGAAGGAGAACTAAGAGGGTAAGAGAAGGATGAAAAAAAAAAAGATGTGAGGAAGAATTTGGCAGAGAATTAAAGGAAAGGACACAGAAGAGATTTATACTGTATAATGTTACTTCTTGTTCACACACATTATATGTAGAGTTGCAGAGACAGCCTTTCAGAGAGCTCACATTCAGTTCCTCAGAAATCTAGCTACTAATACCTCGTAGTGAATTCATCCTCAAACCACTCAACACATAGAAAACAGCATATTTGTTTTAGACTGTATTCCCACAACCCTAAAGCAGAGCTCTTAGTAGAAACATAACATACGTTCACAACAAGACAAAGCTAGCAGTCTAGTAAAGAGCATTGTGAGAGTCCATCAGGCAAAGCCTGGATCTTTCAGTGAGTGTGCTGCAGCCATAGAGGGTTGAGGGCCTTGTGGGGCCCTGGTGTGTATCTTTAATAGGTTATTATCTACTGTGTCTAGAAGAAGAAAAAAAACACCACCACCGATGTTGAAACCAATGCCAGACAGCATCATGGATCTACAGAGCCAGTGTCTGGTCAATTTTCCCAACGGGTGTGGTAATGGAGTTCATCCCTAATGCTGGAGTGAGGTGTCCATCTCAAAAAGGCCTGGTTCGATTGCAACCTGAGGTTGTTAGTAGCAGCTGTGGAGGTTCGCTTTGTACAAAAGGGCAAACCAGAGGGGTGGGGTTTGTTTTGGCTGAGTTTAGAGCTGCAGGCAATAACAGTAGATGCTGAATAAATACAACGCACATTAGGTGGATACAAAAAAATCATTTAGGTTTCCCTATGTATATGTTTTAGCTATTTAAACAGGGATTACATAGCTATCATTAACTGTCTATTTCTCTTTCTCTCACACACACACACACACACACACACATCTTAATAAACAGGCTATGGTGCGACAATAGCATCTTTCCATCATATTTCATCCACATAAACACATTCTCAAAAAGGCACTCTTTCACCTAATCTATACCGTGAAATCATGTGCCATGTGCTAAATTGTGGAAATCAGGCTTTGGTACAAAACCCTTTCACTTTTTACTAGCAGTGTGGGTAAAGACAATCAAACAGAAACACAACCGTTGTTTTTGCTCTAGTGCTTTGACATTCGACTAACACACCCACTATTCCATCCATTGGACAGTGCATGACCTTGTGCTGGCGTGCGTCCATTTTACTTCCTGATCCTCATCAAATCAGCAGCCCCCAGTGTCAATGAGTGGGGGGCCATAAGGTTACGGTCTGTCTCTCTATTGGCTGATCTCTCTTTTTCATTCACTCAGGCAGCGAGGGAACAGCCAATGAGCTGGAGCTATTTCACTGAGTGACGGCGTCTTCCACATCTCTCGTAGAGTCTTAGAGGAAGACACTCTGCCCACCCCCCTCAGTTTTAAAGAGGACCCCCACAGCTGGTGGGCACAGCCATGGAGTGCCCCCCACAGTGCACGTGTGCCAGGCTGAGTCCTCCGTCCTGTGGGGGCGCTGTGGCCAGGCCGTGGAGCTGCAGGGAGCTGTCCTTGATGTGCTGGAGGAAGAGCCTCCTTTCGTCCTCGGGCGTCTGTCCGTTCTGGGCTCGGACGATGCAGGTGGGCCGGTGGAGGTTCAGCATGTACACCAGCTGCTGCTTCTGCTGCTTCAGCGCCTCGATCTGGGCCTTCAGCTCTGCGTTCACGCTCTCCAGCTTCTCAGACTCCTGGACGGGAGGAAACCAGAATGCGTTCACTCCACGATCAGCATCAAAATCAACCAGTAGCGTAGCCATGTTACATTATGTCTAGATTTGAACATGAACAGCCTACGTGGCTACGGCCTACAACTGATTTGGATCGGTCCATTTTCTCCTCCATCATCACCGTCATCCTCATAGTCATCATCACCACCATCATCATCACCCACATCCTCACTTTCATCCTCATCATCATCACCATCCTCATCTCCATCCTCATCACCATCCACATCCTCACTTTCATCATCATCATCACCACCATCATCCTCACTTTCATCCTCATCATCATCACCCACATCCTCACTTTCATCATCATCATCCTCACTTTCATCACCATCCTCATCTTCATCACCATCCTCATCATCATACCTGCTGGAGCCCGTCAGTCTTCTCCTTCTTCTTGTTCCGACACTTGGCAGCAGCAATCTTGTTTCTCTCTCGCCTTCTTTTCCTCCTGTCATTCTCTTCTGGGGTCATCTGGGATGGAGAGAAAGAAAGGCAGAACAGGACAGACAGAAAAGAGAGACCGGGAAAGAGAACGAGGGAAGGGGCAGGAAAACAGTATTTAATCAATATGATTACTAACAAAGGTTCATCAAAAAAGATATATATTGTATGTGTATATAGTTAAATCAATATGGTTACTAACAAAGGTTCATCAAAAAATATATATATTGTATGTGTATATAGTTAAATCAATATGACTACTAACAAAGGTTCATCAAAAAATATATATATTGTATGTGTATATAGTTAAATCAATATGATTACTAAGAAAGGTTAATAAAAAGATATGTTGTATGTGTATATATTTGATTACTAAAGGTTTTTACAAATTAAGTAAAAAAAATCTACAATCTGATTACTGCTCCACAAACTGAGGTAAACCAGTCTTTAAAATCCAACTTAAACAAATGTACTGTTTGAGCTTTGCTTTTTAACTATTCTCTCACAACTAAAAGGGGATGATATGAGTACACAGTCAAAAACAACCTGCCTGGACTATATGAAAATGGACCCCGATGCAGTTGAATGGTGTGTTTCTTTGTTCCTTCTCACCTGTCTCTTTGGCCCGGACACAGAGGGCTGGTCGGAGCTGGAGCTGGCGTAGTCGCTCAGGTCAGCGCTCAGGCCGTTGGACAGGCGTTTGGTCTGGATGGCCAGCCTCAGCTCTTCCTTCACGATGGGCGTGAAGGAGGTGAAGTCGTCCAGGGTGAGGGAGCCCGGGGGTGACAGGCAAGGCACCAGAGAGGAGGTGCTGATGTCAGAGAGGCTGGGCCCGGGGTACTGCAACATCATCCTGAACAAACCAAAGAACAGGGTGAGAATTAGTACTGCAACATCATCCTGAACAAACCAAAAGAACAGGGTGAGAATTAGTACTGCAACATCATCCTGAACAAACCAAAAGAACAGGGTGAGAATTAGTACTGCAACATCATCCTGAACAAACCAAAGAACAGGGTGAGAATTAGTACTGCAACATCATCCTGAACAAACCAAAGAACAGGGTGAGAATTAGTACTGCAACATCATCCTGAAACCCCAAAGAACTACTTGAGGATTTACTCAGAAGGAAACTCAAGCACGTATAACTATAAAAGAGCATGTGTTATGTGAAAGTAAAACTGACAGGGACGAGACATTAATAGATTGGAATATTTTTCCCTATAAAAGTAGGACCAGAAACAGGTTAAAACCTTTTAACACGCTTCATATAATTCTTGATCTATATTGCCTCTCTCCATACCCTGGTATCTGTCCTGTGTTTTCATGTTAAATTGAACTTATTGTATTGTTTTAATTGTATTTCAATGCCATGTACTAGAAAGGCGCCTCTAAATTACAGATATTATTATTATTATTATTATATATATCAATTTACTACAGCTTTCTTATTTTGGGGGGAAAAGAGACAGTAAGTGGACATCACTGACTACAGGACACTGGTTAGCTTATCAAAGACAGTTGTCTGTTCACAGAGAAAACCATATTTGCCTTAGAGTTACAATAAATATGGGCATCTCGTGTACTGTAAACACATTCAACAAATGCTTATAATAGGCTACATAATTCCCCCTTCCAAACTTCCTTCCCTTATGAATCTCTTCCATCATTGTTTTAGTCAGCAATACTATGTCTGGTGAATTACTACATCAGGGTAATATAACAAATCTAACATAAACCCGGTTTAACCCAGGTTTCAAAGTAACCACTACAATAATCAAACTTTGCGATGAATTGGTTGAACTATGCCTACACTTAAGTTAAAACATACCTCGGCTTTCAAAGAAATTAGAGTAGATGCTACTGTACTGCAATCGCAAATCAGGTGAAATCAAATCAAGTTTAACAATCAAAGTTTACAGGCAACCTTTAATTATTTGAAAAAGACTTGACCTATGTGAGGAATGTTCGATACATTCCAACAGGACAGCGTCACACTGGAGGTGGATACGAAGTCACAAAATGAGATGGCAAAACAAGCCACAATAAAAGATTTGCCGAGCTCTTTTTCAACACCGCACATAGGATCGAGTGAAATAAGTAACAGTTTAATTCACAAAAACGAATGGATTTAACAAAACTGCAGTCCGAAGGCTTCTGTTTGTATGAAAGAAAGCGTGGATGCGTAGCGTTAAGCATAGCAATCATACGGGAAACAACTTTCAAAGTGCGCTACTAAAAAGCTTGTAGTGGTCTATACCGATCATAAACGAAAACCATCTCTCGATGACTCACACTTACCTGGTATTATTTTCCGTGAAAATCACGGTTTAACGTTTGAAAGGCAAGAAGATCTTACAGCTCCAGAATTCAGTTGCTCGTTTTCTTCGTTCGTGAAGTTACAGTTGTGGCCACAGCGTTGCGTCACCGCTTTATATAGTTGTGCCGCTCTGACACAGGCATTTTACTAGACAGGCTTAAGTGGGCGGGTCCAGGTGACGTCATACTATTTATAGCGCTTCTGTGGCCGTCGGCTTATTTGCGATGATGCAACTCAGCCCGTTTTTTTTTCGTAGCAGGAGAGACCTTCCCCTCCCTCCTGAAGTCGCCTTAACGCTCTACACTAATGACAAAATAAAGACATAACAAAACACTGATGTGGGACGTTATATTAGATAGACAGACAGACAGACAGACAGACAGACAGACAGACAGACAGACAGACAGACAGATAGACAGATAGATAGATAGATAGATAGATAGATAGATAGATAGATAGATAGATAGATAGATAGATAGATAGATAGATAGATAGATAGATAGATAGATAGATAGATAGATAGATAGATAGATAGATTTTGTGTTGTCACTTTAGAACCCAAAGCCTGTAGGCTACTCCAACGAGACTATTTTGTTTACATTTTATTCAACGGTCATATCCTGAATTTACTGCCAAAATTTCAGGTCAGATCAAATAAATAAAAATCTTCAGTGTTTGTTATTTTCCACAATAATGGGGGGTGGGGGTCTGTAGTATTGAGTGAGTGTTTGTTTATAGTTGTCTGGATGGTTAACTTTCATAATTCGTTTTTAGGGAGTTTCTGGTCTTTTTCAGAGTTTCGTTTAGTTTAGTCTAGTTTCCAGTCAACTGGGAGGAATGAAGTGTACGCCCACAATCTCTCTCTCTCTCTCTCTCTCTCTCTCTCTCTCTCTGTGTGTGTGTGCGTGTGTGTGTGTGTGTGTGTGTGTGTGTGAGTGTGTGTGTGTGTGTGTGTGTGTGTATGTGCGCGCGCGCGTGTATGTGTCTAATCAGGGTCAAAGGCAAGATGAGACTAAGACAATCTAGCACAAAGCTACAGTGTGTAATGTAACTTTAAACAGAAGCGTTATTTCATAGCCTAATGATAATAAATAATGCAAATATATAATTATAGATGATGCAAAAAATGAATGTAGAAAATTATATATATATGCCCCTACTGTATATATATATATATATATATATATATATATATATATATATATATATATATATATATATATATATATATATATATATATATATATATATATATATATATATATATATATATATATGTATATATATATATATTTGTTTGTTTTCTACTTTTCCGTTTGTAAGTCATTCCACTGCTTTCCATTCTCCGCTAGTTGGTTTGTTTCCTGTTCTCTCGCGCTAAGGCACCAGTGTTGTGAGTTCCATCTAGATCCGTGTGTAAACAAACTAAGGAGAATCCATGGCAACAAGCGTTCACGCCCTAGCGACTGACAGTGGCCTAGCAGTGTGTATCTGGTCCCGCGCGCACATGTCTAAACATGTCCCTCAAAGCAAACGACGAGCTGTAGACAATAATATACGTGATATGACATAACAGACGTACAGTATACTGCACGTCTATGGTGAGGGACAGTTTGGCAGAAATTATGTTCGAAAACTAAAGCTCATCTTCAGCCTCTTGAGACAGTGATTGTTGTTTGGGCTTACTTTAAACAAGACACTGCTAGATAAAGAGACTTTCAGTCTCAGTTGGTTATCCCTGTATAATAGGAATTACAACAACAATAGTCAACACACGAGCACTCGCGCACACGTTTCTGATATGGATAGCTTATACGAAGTTAATAATCCCCAAGAAGCCAATTCTTTGACTGTTTCCCACCAAAACAATTGTCCAGTTCCCACCAAGGCTGAGTACTTTGGCAGTTTGCAAAACAGAGTCCCCCAACCTAAAAAAAGTTGATCGTTCAACATGCTCCTAACCTTAAGCTGTACATTGTTGATTCATAAAGCACCTTAAATTAATCTATTAGTACTTTCCTTCTGGCAGACAGACACAAACAGATGTCTAAAAGGTTAAGGGTTAGAGGAGACCTTCAGATATGCTTGAGATTGTGATGATGTCCAATAATACCTGACAGCGTACAGAACAAGGGACATTTAGCTTCCTGTTATGTTTTATAACACGGGCATTTACTGTTTTCATAAAAGGAATATATATATATATATATATATATATATATATATATATATATATATATATATATATATATATATATATATATATATACAATATCATTTTTGAACAGCTCCTATGAGTTGTTCCATTCCATTGTTTGTTTTCCAGGACTATTAAACAGAAGGCCACAATCTGTCCTCCTGTACTTTGGTCGGAACGTCCCTTTGCTTTCTAGAGCAGTGGTAGGTGTGTGTGTGGTGTAATCCTTACACAGAACAGGAAACTAAAAACAGCACTGATGGTGGATGCTCTAAGTTTCCTTATTTGTGTGTGGTGGTGGTGGTGGTGGTGATGGTGTGTGTGTGTGTGTGTGTGTGTGTGTGTGTGTGTGTGTGTGTGTGGTGTAATCCTTACACATGAACTGGAAACTAAAAACAGTACTGATGGCGGATGCTCTAAGTTTCATTATGTGTGCATGTGTGTGTGTGTGTGTTGGGGGGCATTTGTACCTTGTAAACTAGATAAGCTTCTTTCTGAAAAAATGTCCTCTTTCCTTGATGACAGCCTTGTCAGACATTAAAGACAGAGATAAATGTTTCATGTCATTAACTTCTTTGTGTTCTGACCATTAAAAAACGTCATTATATGTAGGCCTAGGCCTATATCGCCATTTTTTGCTGATCTTACTTTTACTCAGGCAAAGTAAATTAAAAAAGTCAACGAGCTTTTATGATGTAGTCCTTTTTTTTACTTATATAAGCACGGGTATTTATATTTATTTTAGATATGTTTTTTTAATTTCTCAAAGTGATTTCTAATCGTCATACACCTATTTTATATTGGACCGACATTTTTATAAATAATCGCAGAAATTACCGAATTATTTATTTCATACTTTAATCTACACGCTATCTAGGCCTATCCTCTGTGGTCTCGCTCTTCCAGCTAGCCTTTTCTTTTGCCGTTGTCACAGGGCATGGGGTGACGTCATCCTTTCCGGGAAGTGTTGCCCCTTCTTCGTTATCGGACAGTCGTGTGGAAGCTGGGAAAACGAATCAGCATGCCAACCCGCTTTCACGAACATCACGCGACAGAGAAGAAACGTTAGAAATTATTCAAAACGATGTCGGGAGATGGGTGGACGGGTGTAGGCAAATACAATACACCAGGCAATAACGAAACGGTTCTCGCTTTCGACCTGAGTCATTCTAGCTATAAGCCACATTCCAGGAACGCCTCGACTTTATTAAACGCTGGGACCTCTGCAAGATCCGCACGGGTTGCCCCGAGAAACAATTAAGCCTTTTAAGGCTAAGCATCAATACCTCAGATCATTTAGTAAAAGTATCCTTCTGACTGTAAGAGAGAAGAGGAGTTTCTTTTTTTTTCTATTTTTTTAATAATCGGTACATTGAAACAGTAGGAAGGAAGGAGACAGCACATATTATTTTATTGGCATAATATCAATGGTGTAATACAAGTATTGTATTGTGGAAGACAGATTTAATTGGTGCCATTATTGCTGTAAATTACAAAATTATAATAAGCTTATTCTGGGTGTAACCATTGCATCAGACCTCTTCATACAATGTTCAGTCAGTCAGTGAGCCAGTCAGTCAGTCATTAGGTCAGTAAACCAGTCAGTCAGGCAGTTGGACAGACCAGCCAGCCCGTAAACCAGTTAATCAGCCTCAGTCAGCCAGTCAGCCAGTAAGTCAGTCAGTCAGTAAACCAGTCATTCAGCCAGTAAACCAGTCAATCAGCCTGTCAGTCTGTCAGTAAACCAGTCAGTCAGTCAGTAAACCACAGTCAGCCAGTAAACCAGTCAATCAGTCTGTCAGTCAGTCTGTTTATGGCTGAATCAGTGAGATAGTGGCAGTGGTCTGTCAGTCAGTCAGTCAGTCAGTAAACCAGTGAGCCAGTCAGTCTGAGGAGGCCTAGTGTGGGACCAGGATGTAAATTCTGCATTTCTCAACCAGACAAACCAACCAGACATTAGGGGGTTGCCACCTACTGATAAGCCCCATTAAGCTTTTGAGAAACACACACACACACACGCACACACACACACACACACACACGCACACACACACGCACACACACACGCACACACACGCTAAGCTAAGCTAAGCTAGGCTGAACTATGGCTGGGGAATGTGACACATTGACGTGTTGCTGAGAAGGAAATAATTAAAAAACAAGGTAGAGGTTGTTGTGAAGTTGGTTTTACAGGATATATAACGAGCTCCTCATTCATGAAGAATAAACTCAAGCTAACATGATATTCAAAAGAAATATAAATCTACACAGACATACATAAACATAAATGTTCTTTAATCAAATAAGATATTTAAAAAAAAAACATACAATCAAAACATACAATCTCCAGCGGTCACCTCCGTGACCTTTAACCTCCCAGCAGCTGCGGCCCCCAGGGCAGAGTGACGTCACGGTTTTAATATAGGCTAGTCCTGCTGTGACGTGGCGGAGGCCACTAATAGACTGAAGACCTCAGGGAGAGAGCATGCTGCAGGGCTGACAGGGGTAGACCCGAAATAACACCTCGGCTCCTTCCCCCCATCGCAAGCCGGGACTTCCCCTGCTACAGGTAATGGCTACCCAGAGCAGGTTCCTTACAGGAAAAAAGCAGGATGAATATTTTTCTCAACTGTTTTTCTTGCACTGTTCTCGAATGACAGTTGAAGTTGTTAAGACAATATGTGGAATTCTTTGCAACATTTTGTCACTTGTGTACAACAGAAAGATCAATTCTCATTCTTTGTTACATTTGGGCAAATGACTTAGCACTATTGTCTACAATTTGAACAATTATTGGTGTGTCCTTGTGATCAAAATAGATGATGTTTCTTCTCAGTTGAAAGCAGTTTGATCATTATAATAATTACAGGGATAACAAGGTAAAGAAGCCACAGCGACATCATGGGTTTTGGTCTCCTGGTATCTCCATGTAAATGAATGCACCTTTATCTGTGTGTATGTGTGTTTGTGTGTGTGTGTGTGTGTGTGTGTGTGTGTGTGTGTGTGAGTGTGTTTATGTTTACTTGGCTGCTTCCATAGCAACGACCTACATGCCTGTGTGGACTTCAAACTCCTGCATGCAGAGAACAAAGAGAGAGAGAGAGAGAGAGCGAGAGAGAGAGCGAGAGAGAGAGTGTAAGAGAATGAAGGAACAGAACCCTAAATTATGTTTTATATGATGTTCACTTTCCGACAAAGAGGGAGGCTACAGTGTAAGCGTCTGTTCCTGTTCCTATAACGTCTGCCTGTCTACTTACACCTATCCATCCCCTAGCACAACTGTGCTATGTGAGGGAAAGGGGGTTAGGGGAGAGGCAAGGATACATTTCCGAAATGGAATGCGGCCCAGGATTCCCTGGTTTTGGGGCCGTCACCCTCGACATTCTGTGACATCACATCCTGTCTGCAACATAGTTGCCCGGTTACGGCTGGGTTGTATTTCGGGAGCATGTGCAAAGCAGGTTAGCCTTGGCCGCCAAAGGCATTCTTTCTCTCTCTCTCACACACACACACACAGAAGTATGCACACATAGACACACACACACGGTGATTGCAGTGTTGTAAGAAGCTTGTCTTTTTAAAGCCAGTTAATAATTCAAAAGTCAATGAACTGTGGAGCTTTGCCCTTAACTTTTACTTTTAGACAACACAATGCTCATTGTGATGGCAACTGAACCCCCCCTTGTTTGAATGTTCTGAAAACAGACTAATTCAGGATATTGGTGCTTATTGGGTTTGAATAACGTGCTATAGAGGGTGTATTATTTAGGATTTTAAATTCTGACCAATCCAATAGGTCCACTGACTCCTGGTGGTGGCACGTCAAAACACTGGGCTGGGAGGATGACATCATAGGAGGACAACAGACTGGATAATGTTCTACCTCCCTTTTCTAGACTGTTCTCCCCATTATGTCACATGAAACTCTGTTCTATGATATCATATTGAAGTCTGTCTATTATATCATATGAAAC